>CAUYSK010007958.1:0-17091 GCA_963575035.1 Avahi laniger
GGAAGCAGAGGAGGAGAGGCAAGGGCATGGGTGAGAGGTTAGTAATTGCTGCCTTAATGATCAGGCCCTGAACATGATGCTGGATAAAAAAATATAAGAATAAGTAAAAAAAAATTAAAAATAAAATAAAAGGAAAATGATGTGAAATATGTTCACTTACAAACTTTGCTCACTTTTTCATTTTGTTTTCTTGTTGTACAGATATGTGTAAGGGTTTCTGGTGCTCGTGGAGAGGCAGGGTCTCTGCCACATCAGTTGTTTTCCAGAAGATGTCTGCAGACTCTGATACCCTTTCATAATTTTCCACTCAGAAACTCCCAGCTTCCAACCCTAAAACAATCTTTCTCTATGAAAATTTCTTTCTTGAATACTTTTCTCCTATGTGTCGATTTCTATACCACTTTGGAAAAGAATACCCTTGGAAATTCACTGAATAGTTATAATGTGGGTCAAACTTACTGTTACGGTCCACAATTATGAGGAAAAAAATTAAAATTTTCACTAGGGAATGCTAATATAGATTTTGTCATATACATCTTTATATAAGCAAGTGCCCTAGGATTTTGTCTTGAGGAAAGACCAGTAGTCTGGGCATTGAATTCTCTTAAAGTAAAAAATTGACATTTAGTTATTGGACAAGAGTTGTTTCTAGCTACTTTTTAAATTTTTAGGTGTATTGCTAAAACCAACCATTATGATAAAAGCAAACAAAAAGACACAATTGTTTGGAGAATGAAATTTGATTTAGTCTCCAGCTGAAGGCAGGATAATAAATGATTCTTGTTAGTTGTAGACTCCTAGAGCAAGTTCCCAACCTGCTGAGAGATCTTGTACCAATTAACATTTAGCCCAAGTTTAAAGATAATGGCAAGGTACTGGTTTCCTAGGCTCTGCAAGATGGCCCACTTACTGCTAGCCTAGTACTTTATACACAATAGAAAGTTTATTAGGTAAACGTGGATTCCTCCTGAATAGCAGATTCCTTATTCCATCCATGTTTGTCACTTTGATAAAATGAACTAATACAGAGGGTAATGATGTTTACCCTGGAGGGATTTAGTGGCTTAGGTATCAAGGTAACATCCTTATTTCTATTGTAAACCTAACTCTAGAAATAATTGAGGGAGGAACTATACTTGATTAGGTGGTAAATACCTCTGTTTTTCCTCCGTACCCATAGCCGTTGCCACTCAAAATGTGGTCTCTGGACCAGGATCCATCAGCATCACCCAAGAACTTACTAGAAATGCAGAATTTCAGGCCACACATTAGACCATTCAAATTAAAATCTACAATTTAACAAGTTTACCAAGTGATAGAATACAAAGGAAGACAGAGAATTCACTATAGGTACACACACATATACATACACATATATAAACACACACACACACACACATACACACACACATACACACATGAGTTTTGAAAACATAACGCCTGAGCTATGCCAAATCCGCTGCAATTTGGGGTAAGAAATGAGACAGCTAGGAGATGTATAGGCTCTACATCTCAGTGCAGATTTCAACTACCACCCACATTAAATGCCAAGACATCAGGTAGTTCTCCAGAAGCTAGCACTGTGCTTTACCTCACAGGTCAGCAAAACCTCTAGGGGAAGTTTTCTGAGAGCCGGGGGCTTAGTAGTGAGGCTCGAGCACGCCGCAGGTCAGGGAGCTCTCAGTCTCATTGCTTTTCTCTTTATTTTTTCTCTGGATAAACAGAGGATTTTGGTCTCTTGGGCTGTCAATCCAACTCTTTCAACAAGCAACAAATTAAAAAAATAGTAGGAAGGGGAGGGCAGGAATGAAGTGGATAACAGTCAGAGCAAATATCAGACAAAGCAAACTGAGTGGTATGTGTAGTGCAATAAAAGAAAAAACTACTGGAGGAGAAAAAAACACAAAACAGATTTTGCAGGTCTAAAATGTGGAGCTAGTGAGAGACAACGCTAGTGACCTAAACTATGAAAAGAAAAATAATGTTTTTCAGCTATGGTTTCTGAGATTTAACCCTTCATTGTGAGTTAGTTATTTAAATGGCAGGTGGTTCTTTTATATTTTATGTTTCTATAGATCAGTTGATATTTTTCTTACATTCTGATGTTAAGTTTTATGAATCAGTTCATGTCAAGGGGAAGAGTGAGTTTCTAAAATTTATGCATCAACTAAATTGTGGATTTTTGGGGGGTACGTAATATAATATAAAATTAATTTTTCATTAATACTAGTAGTGTTGGGGCTCAGAAAACAATATCACAAAATATGGTGCTTTGACATGCTGAATTGAAGCAACTTCTTCAAGGTCTCTCTGACCTTCCCCTCTCCTGTCTTTCAACCCTTTTTCTCTCCCAAAGCACAAGATGAGGCTGTTTACCGAAGTTTCCTTATCTACCTAGAAACCAGACCTCCACAGAGGAACACAATGGTCTTTCAATCCCCTTTCTGAAATGTCATTATCTGGAGAAGATTAAACTCATATCACAGAGGAAGAGACTGAAAATGAAACACCACACCTACAGTCCAGATGAACTTTGTCACAAGCTATTGTGTGTTCTCCCGTCCCATTCAATTCCCAAAGAGAATCATTTAGTAGCTGTTGTCTCAGCATTGGGCCCATTCATTCCCTCTAGAAATTATTTGCTACCCCTCAAAATTTCCATATTTCCCCCATATCCCCTTCCTCTAAGAAGAAGGATATATAAACACCTGGACCTCATTGCGTTATTGGGTAATCATTCTTCTCCAATTTCCCATGCTTATGCACATTAAATCAATTTGTATGCCCTTTTTTCCTATTAACGTATCTATTGTCAGTTAATTTTCAGTAGACCTTCAGAGGGTGGAGGGGATGCCTTCTCTTCACCCCTACAGTAGAAATAGATTGTATTCAAGAGCTCATTTATTTCACTATTTTCTCCACCCCAACTGCTTTAACTAATTTTACTTTTCTGCTGCTATCCCTTCAACTCTATATACGGCGTCACCGTGGCTAGTTCTCTACATACAGATGGAAGAGTTGGTATAATATTACATCTCACTGTTTACATAGCACTTTTCTCAATGAACTCTAGAAATTTGGATCCTTATTATGGAAAACTGGGATTTTGTTTCAGGGGATTCCTGGATTATAAATGCTCATGGACACATTGTTATCTAAGGATTATTCAACACTAAAATCCTATGATTTCAAGATTTTTAAGTTACTTAATTCTTCAGAATTATTGTTTCCCACTGGTAAAAAAGGAGGAAATGCATTTTTATTTTAAGCTTTTCTAATAAGATTAGTTTTCCTGGAGGTGGTGGTAGTTTTTGAATTTCTACATAACAAATATATGCATTTCACTTAGGAGAGCAGTAGAGATAAATGGCATTTTGTCCATGAGATTGACTAAGATTAAGTTTCAGAGGAGATCTTCCTTTCTGCTTCAGAGGCAAGGATTATTCCCCTCCACCATCCTCTGCTCTTCTCTTGCCTCAAGAGATTGCAGAAATTTACAACCCAAAGGGACCAATGTTTCAAGGTTAATGCAGTCAATCCTGTCATTCTTGAAAAATTATCCATCTCTCTGCACGGAACAGTTAGTGCTGGTCAGATGTCAAACATTCCTGTGGCCATAAAGCCTGCTTATTTTTTATTCCTTCTCTTTTTTTCACATGGGAATAGGATTCTTTCTAGAGGCCATTTGTCATTGCTGGCTCAGAAATACAATAAAAACTATAAAATATATAAGGATGCTGCTGGAAACCAGTTGCCAGGTCTCAGATGTAAAATATCCCTGAAAGAGACTATCACCAGGTGACAGTCTGGATCTTCACAGACAGGCTGTTCTTTCTGTGAATTACACACTGATCAGTCCTTTGGAAACTGCTTCTGTTGGAGCTTGTGGAGTCAACGTGGCCCCTGTCAGGGTGCACTCCGCAGTTCCTTGATGGGTGGGAAGCCAGGGAAAGCTTTCCAAGAAATTTTTCACTCTGCTGGGTTTTTTTAGTGTGTTAATAAATTTTCCATTTAGCAGGCCTCTCCCCTGATTTTTTCTCCCCCTAATGGTCACAGTAATTAATAATGTTTGCATTTCTACTGTGCTTTCCAAGCACTTTCATTATCTGCTGTGTTGCTTGATCCTCTGGATTTTTTTTATTTTTTTGAGACTGAGTCTTGCTTCGTCGCCCCAGGTAGAGTGCAGTGGCATCATCATAGCTCACGGCAACCTCAGTCTCCAGGGCTTAAGCTTGCTAGATCCTCTGAAGCAGCAAGGCTCCTGTTAATATATCTCATTTCAGATGAATTTACTGAGGACCAGAGGTATTTAGTAACTTTCCAACTTCATACTGAGCAGTAAGAAAACCCAAGCCTCTGGACTCTACTACAGAGATTATTGTTTACACATTGAACTCATCAGGTTTGGGATTACAAATTTCCTTCACAGTAGTTGCAAGACTTTGGGCAAGCTGCCTAAAGGAACTAAGTCAGTGTCCTCAAAGTATATTGCCCACTGCCAGATAAAGAAGGCTGGAAAGGCGGCAAGGTAGAAGAGAGGGTTCTTTTCATATGCTTACAAGTGGCTGAATAGAATTAAAATTCTCAAGGGAGTCCTTCAGCCTTTTCCTCAAACCCAGGTCACCTTCTCACACATGATTTTAGCTCATTATATATAGCAGGCCACTAATTTACTGCACTTGTTTATTTTTCCTGAGCCATTTTTCTGGTCATTTATATCAGCTCAGAAGAGAAGCTGTGCACCTACTCCCTAACTGCTGTAGGCTGGCTCAAGGGTGGCCTCCTCTCTGGAAAAGTGCCCTCAGCTGACAGAAGTCACCTTGACCAGGAAGCTGTGCCCTCACACCTCTGAGCCAGCAACCAACCGATGTGGGAACACAGAGGGAGGCCCGTTGGCTTCAAGGTGTGATTATTTTGTGTTATGATTTGTGCTCCAGATTCTTTCTATGGAATCAAATTGGGTTTTGTCTCCAGCTGAGACCACAGAGTGGCCGAACTTCCACTCTTCTCCGTTTTCCTTCCCTTCTTCACTACTATCCACGTCATAAATCCTGTGGGTTTGAGTCTCTGCCTCAGGCCCTCACAGGGACTCCAACCTGTGGCAGCTTTGTCCACTTTTGAAATGGAGATGTAGGAATTCCTCTCACAGTTCTCTTTGGGAGCAATCAAACCTTGACTTCCCTCCTGATTTGGCCTCTTTGCTTTTTCTTTTAATGTCTCGAGAGAACATGTCCTTTTAGCCTCTAGCCCTGAAAAAGCCCAGAATCTGCCTCAGAGTGTTACATGTGGGGTGAGGGAGGGACGTGGACCCCTAGCCTGCTTTGCACCCACACCCGCTTCCAGACTGATGCTGCAGGGGTTGGGGGAGAGCCTGAGTGGGGAAATACAACTAAACACAGAATCTTCTCTTGTTATAAACCGAATGTTTGTGTCCTCCTCAAATTCTTATGTTGGAGCTCTGACCCCCAGTGTCATAGTTTTTTTAGGTGGGGCCTTTGGGAGATAATTAGGGTTAGATGGGGTCATGAGAGTAAGACTCTCATGATGGGATTAGTGTCCTTAGCAGAAGAGGAATGGAGACCAGAGCTCTCTCTCACTGCTATCTGGGAACACAATGAGAAGGCTACTGTCCGCAAGCTAGGAAGAGAGCCTTCACTAGCAACCGAATCTGCTGGCACCTTGATCTTGGACTTCCCAGCCTCCAGAACTGAGTGTAATCATTGTGTGTTGTTTAAGCCACCCAGTCTATGGTATTTATATAGAAGCCTGAGATGACTCACATACCATCAACCCAGAAAAGCTCTCCACAAAGGTAGGAAAGAAAACAGTTTTATTATTGAATAATATTAAACCAGAATGTCATATGCATCATGGGAAATCTGTTAGAAAGATTGCAAAAACAGAAAAAAAAATCCCCCTTTATATAGATAAGCAGATATAACCCATTACATATACGTGTTCTCAAGATAAACAATAGTAAATAGTCCTTACGTAGCAGATCCTGAAAGCATAACTTGTCACACGTAGTTCATCCTAAATTTACCCTGTAATTGAAGTGACCATCTATGTTAGTTAGTTGGCTTTATCCATAGGAAAGATAAAGTTTTCATACCCAACCAAAGAAACTGGAAGATGGGGATGCCATCTTCTTTTATGATGGCCTCTCCAAGAGATGGTGTCCAGGTCCTGGAGAACAACATTCCTGGATCTTAACACTAGAATGAAACCTATTTAGTTTTTAAAGTGATTTGCATATGTTTCAGAGAGATAGAAAAAGAATTCACAATTACAAGTTTTCTAAAGTAATTGGCCTAAGAAAAAGGAGGAAGGAAGAGTCACTTCTCTATTTTCAACAGGGAAAATTAGGTTTTTCTTATTTCTAATTTGAATTTTCCCTTATATCTGCTATGTTTCAAGAGAGTAGAAAAAATTCCCCTTCCTCATAGAAGACTTCATTTAAAGATGCCACCTGCTGACAAACTATCCTGCTTGCCTTGGTTGGACCAGTCTGTCCCCTACCAGGAAACAGCCCTGGAGGGTCCTGGAGGGCTGAGGAACCTGGAGATGGGCTGTGTATTGACGGGCCTTGAATGTGGGGGATGTGGGGATTGGGAACAGGTAAGAAGGGGGGCTAACACTGGGTGAAGAATACCAGAAGAAATATCTCCAGGCAAAGTAAAAGGGCATTTGGAAGGGACTCTGTTGTTCATTTCAATCTAAATTTCTCTATGTTATAATGTATGACAAAAAATTATATGATAAATTAAATAATACTGTTGTTGCAATCTGATGGCAACTTACTGTACATGGTTGAGGGATATCTCGGGATCTGACTTACCCTCAGCAGCCACGTAACGTAAGGCATTTCCAAAATATGGCCAATTGACATAACTGAGAGGGAACTATGCCCAAAAGCACACCAAAGATTTACCTGGCTACCCATGACCCCTCCGCCTGTCAGTCTGCACTGTTCCCCAGGGAAGATGACTCAGACCTAGATAAGAATAACTCTTCATTAGAGTATTTTATAACAATAGTAACACCATATATTTTGCATGAAATGTTAGGTATTGCTACTAGCATTATCTAATATATTCCTGACAACAGGCCTTTTTTAGACATAAAAACACCGAGACTCAGAAAGTTGAGCTCCTTGCTCAAGGTCATACGGTCACTGCAGAGTCACGACAAAATCCAGGGCAAGTAGGCCCATTATAAGATGTGCCTGGTGGCTGTGACAGTGAGAATCTGGCCCAGCTCTGATTGAGAAGCTTGACAGGTCAATGCTGATGATATCTCAGACACCATCTACCCACAGGACTTTGAGACCATGATCTATTAGTGGCTTCTAAAACCAATTGTACTGGGTCCCAAACCATCTGCATTAAAATAAATGATAAGGAATAGGGCATCTCAAAGTATCAACTCAAATCTCAGAGTAGCACCCCAAAATTAGTAATGCATATGTGAATTAGCTTGATATAGCCATCCTATAATGCATACACATATCAAAACACCATATTGTATCCCCTAAATATATACAATTTTAATTTGTCAATTAAAATATATAATTAATTTTTTATAAAATCAGAGTTTGGTGAGTGAAACTTTAATTTCAATTGAGTATGAACAAAATGAAATTGCCCGGGGAAGAGTTGAATTTGCAAGGCTTGAAAGGCGGCTGCGATCCTCACAACCTTTGTGTTTTACAGACCGAGAGACTGAGGTCCAGGGGGAACTGGGGTGGCCTGGGGTCAGGAAGCTCATTATGGGCAAAGCCCTGAAGAGAACCCCGAGCACTTTTTGTTTTCCCACATGTGTGCATGCTTCCTTTTCTGTGCTCCTTTTCCATCCCTGCCTAATGCAGCACTGGGAGCTGGAAATCTCATCTCCTGTCAGTATTGGACAGTGGCTTAATAGGGCTTAACGTCTCAGAACAGAAATGAATCCTGTTTGTTTTGAAAGGAAGGCTAAACCTAACAGGCAAGTCGATGTTGGACAAAGGTCTTGTGGGATCAGAGCAAAAATAAGGAGCTTGTTTGTGAAGCTTGTTGGGGGAGCTGGGAATTCAGAACTCCAGGTGATCCTGAGAAGCCACTGGAATTTCCTGCTCTGCTGGGTTTTACATGCACGAGGAGGCAAAATACACCAGAGGAACTTACGAAATGCTGGCTAACCTTTGCTGGAGAGCTCTAGCCTTTGCAAAGGGCAGGCTAACTCTGCGGATTGCAAGGCTCACTATTACAGTGAAGGGAGGGGCGGCGATGACCCAGCACTTGGTGGGAGAGCTGGGAAGGCCTGATGAATCACAGGTTTGATTTCCCTAGTGTGGCATGCAAAGCCTTGGGACGTGTCATTTAGCGATTCTGAGTCTTAGGTTCTCATCTGTAAAATAGAGATAAAAATCCTTCATTATGTTGCCAAGTTAGATGTAGGGATTAGTTAGGTGCAATATAAAGATGAGTAAGTGTTACACTTTTTTATAACTGTTAAAATAAGAAAACGAGGGGGAAAGTGTGACAAAAGAACAGGAAACCCAATATTATTGCTCATTAAAATCAGTTCCTAAGCATCTAAATTGCATAGCACATGATAGTTCCCCAAATCGTAAAAATCAAACTTGTATTCATAAATTTTATACATATATGTAAAATGAATAAAAGAGTTCTTAGTGGCCAAAGCTGGAACAATTTGAGCAACAAAATGAAGTATTAGACTGTAACCCAAAGTATAAAGTAAATACCCATGAGTCCATACTGGCATACATAAATGATCAAATAGATGATTGAATAAACAAGTGGAAGGGAAGAGACAAATCTGTGCAGAATTCCAAATCTATTACACTTTGCTCTCAAGCAGGTGGAGCATGACGTCCCTCTCTCAGGTGTGCACTACTCATAGTGACTTCCTTCCAAAGAACACAGTATTGGAAAGAAGAAAAAGAGTCATTTAATGGTGGAAAATCTAGTACTCACTTCCTCAACCAGGTAATCAAGGTTAGCATCAGCAATGATAACTCACATCGACGGTATGGATTGTACCCTTGATATCATATGATGAGAATGACACTTTACTTCTTTGATCTTCCTCCCAAAATCCATAAGCATGATCTAGCCATGAGAAAACCTCAGAAAAACCCAAACTGAGGGACATTTTACAAAATACCTGACCAGTATTCCCCAAAACCGTCAAGGTCAACAAAAACAAGGAAAGTCTGAGAAACTGTCACAATCAAGAATAGCCTAAGGAAACATGACAAATAAATATAATGTGAAATCCTAGATCAGAAAAGAGACATTAGATACAAATTAAGAAAATCTGAATAAAGTATAGATTTTAGTTAATAATAATGAGTATTTGTTTGTTATTTGTGGCACAGGTACCATACTAATGTAAGATGTTACTAATGGGGGAGAGTGGATGAAGTATATGGGATCTCTCTGCACTATCCTTGCACTTTTTCTCGACAACTACAACTCTTCTGAAATATCAGGTCAATTTCAGCACACATATATTGTGCCCATCAAGTGACACATATAGTCCCTTCAAAATATTGAGGGGCCACAGTGTGTAAACACATCCTAGTGAGGGGTAGGGGAGACACTGAATGCCACATGCTACAATTTGTAAATGCTGAGACCATAGAGAGAGGCTAATGGAATGAATGGGATTTGGCTATGTCAGAAAGTTCCCGCCAACAATTTCTTTCCAGCATCTGTCTTCATCAACCAGGTGAGTGGTGGCGCTGTGAGGAGGAACTCGTGGGGGCACATTTGTTTTGAACATTTTGAATTGAGGTGCTCGTAGCATATTTGAGTGTGTGAAATCTAGTCTATGGGTCTTTCTGTAGGCATGGACTTGGGCATCGTCTGACTTTAAAGGGTAACTGAAGCCGCAGATGGTGTGGGAAGCATGCAATAGTTCTTTTGCTGAGAGAATAGTTTTAATCAGTGAGTCATAATGTAGTCTGTACAGAGAAACAAAATCCCAGGTGTGCCAAGGACTTTTGGAACTGAAGCAAATCATGTTGACTTTCTGAGCCTCAATTTCTTAATCAACAAAATATGGGTATCAATATCTCTGGTCCTCTCTCCATTTTGGGCTGAATGGGGAGATCAGAGGGCATCATACATGTCCTTTGTAATCTGTAAGAGAGCTACAAAGACGTAAAATAGTCATTACTGGTAAGGTAGCTCTTTCGGCACTATCTGGGTGATGGGCACACTTTTAACTCTGACTCAAGCATTACAAAAGTGATCCATGTAACCAAAAACATTTGTACCCCCATAATACTTAGAAATCAAAATAAGTCAGCAACACCCCTCCCCCTGCCCCAAAGTAGTCATTGCTTAGTGTGGTTGAAGAAATTGACTTCAAAACAGACATCTCTAAGAGCTTATTCCTCTTAAGTCTCTGGTTTAACTGAATGGCACTATTTTTTCTTGGAGATCCAAGTTCTAAACATCACAGTGATTTTCACACTATTTGCGGAGATTTTTGAAAACCCTATTTGTTGGCCCAAGATTAACTGTCCTTCCTAAATGGTTGACAAGATTGCATTTCTTCTCATCTATTAGTACCACAGATACATAGAAGCCATTTTTTGAAAATTTTCCTGTGTATTTAGGTGTCTTATGACAAGTAGGTTTTCTGTTTGTAAAACTTACTATAAGCCCTTTGCTAGGAGTCCTTGTCTGTTTTATTGGCATGATAAGGTAGGGCATGGAAATGGTGGAAAAATCAATCCAATTCTCACTGCAGAAGTCAAAATAATTTTCTCAGAAGGAGAGCTGAGAAGTCAACTAAGCCAAGGAATATTTTCAATTTGGGCAATAATCGAGGAAATAAAGAAGCATGGATTATGCTAGGGATTTGATTCCCCATGTTCGCACTGCAGCTCAAGACACAGAGCTGCACACACTCTGTAACGCAACCACACAAGCTCTCCAGGTGTGAACTTAACTGTCTCCTGGTCATGGATTTCCCCTGCTATTAACCTTTTCAAAGTGTCCAGCATTGGCATTAAGTGCTCCTCTCTGAGGTTTCATTATGAGACGGCACAGTCTTTGACCTATTCACGTAAGTATTTTCTTCTTTTTGCCTGAAGCCCATGGACTGCCCTGACACCTAGCAAGTTCCAAAAAAGATTATGCAGAAAACAGAAGGTAAAGCTGTAATGAAAAGTGAGCCTTTTCCTCCTCCTTTGGAGCACACAGACAATATTTTTTCTCAATTAATAACCACCCACGGACTGGTTAGCCTTTTGACTGACTTTGGCAGCATCAAGCTCTCTCCCACACCTGTTTAGAGTAGCCCCTATGTGGGAATGATAATCTGTCTTTTGAAACTTCTTTTGATAAACATTTAAAAAAACCCCTGAACATTAAGAGAATGAAAGTGAACGAAATGGAATTAAATTGGAAGCTAGATGTTTTTTGGTACAACACAGGGTTTTCAACGCAGGAAAGTATTGATCATGACATGTCTCTGGTAGGGAAGGAAGATTTATCAGTGTTATGGGAAGGAGGGAGCTGAGATCTTACGAGGCAATTTCTCAATTCACCTAAAGGAAGGGTGATGCAGCAGGAAGGAGTAATTTTGGTGCAAATTTTATCTCGTGAGTAGTAGGATTACACCCTAGTGTTTTATCACTTTTCATCATTTCCATCTTTTCCACTTTCAAATAATTTCAAATGACAGATAATTCTAAGCCATCATCTTGAGCAAAACAGTACCAACTTGTGTTTGAATCCCACACCTACCACTGAGGAGCTCTGTGATCTCAGGCCTGGGTGCTAATGTCTTTGAGGCAAATTATCTTCATTAAATGAGAATATTAATTTATATCTCATAGAGCTGTTGAAAAGATAAAATGTGAAATATCTGGGAGGAAGCTCCCTGTAAAGCAATACACAAACATGTGCATTGTTTTGACATTGTCCTTTGACTTTCAGACATGAGCAAACAATATTTGTAAATGCTCAAACATGATATCATTAAAGCCAAGGCTAAATCAACTGTGATTTGAATGACCTGTGTGCATGAGGGTGGCCTTACATGGAAGATGCTCAGATTCGATGTCATTATGCAGATCCTGGGTAAGGGTGACACCAAGAGATGGTGAGCAGTACTCAGAAGCCCTAGGAGAAGGGATTCTGAATACTTGAGAGCATAGCAACAAGGAGAGCATGAATGAGTAGGAGAATGAACGGGTGAGAGAATGTTGTCTGTAAAACAGCCGGAGCTGGTGCTGTTCCTGTAGCTCTCCCAGAATGATGCCAGGGAGGGTTGGCTGGAGAAACCTGCAAGGATTCAACTAGCACCTTCCTACTTCCAGTGAGTGGGGTTTAGCACCTTCCCACCTACCTCTTGTGGTTTGCATTGTGTTCCCCACTCTGTGATGATGTTAAAGTTCTGACCCCCAGTTCTTATGTATGTGACTTTATTTTGAAATAGATAATGTATTAAATAGAATGCAGATAGATTATCTAGAATGCAGATAATCAAGAGATGAGGTCATTATAGTGGATCCTAATCCAGTGTGACTGGTGTCCTTACAAAAAGGGGAAATTTAGATATAGAGGCAGACATATGCAAAGGAAAGAGAATGTGAAGACACGGGGGGAATGTCACCTACACACCGAGAAACACCCGAGGCTTCCAGAAGCTACATGAGAGGCATGGAATAGATTCTCTTTCACAGCCCTCAGAAGGAATCAACCCTGTCAACACCTTGATTTCAGACTTCTAGTTTCCAGAACTGTGAGATAGTAAATTTCTGTTGTTAAAAACACCAGTTTGTGGCAGCCCGGGGAAGCTAATACATCACCCTTTGCCTGAGAAGCAAACATTGCTGAATTATTTGTCTGCTTCTTCGCTGGCGATCTGCTTCCACTGGAATGTAAACTGCACAGGAGTAGGGACCTTGTCTGTCACCGCCACAGCGCCTAGAACAGTGCCTGGCAAGTAGTGGGTGCAACACAATCAGTATTTGTTGAATGAATTGTTACTGTTGGGCCCAGTCTGCCAAGCAACAAATGCAGTCATCACTGAGTCCTGATTCGACTGAATCAAGTGAAGCCCACATTGTTGATGTGTGATATTCTTTCCTCTTAATTATAATCACAGATTTGCTCTGGAAAATTAACTCCAATCAATAAATAAGACATCCCCCAATAATAGATATACTGTGCTCTGATCTACAAAGTATATCTGTTAATGAGGATGGCCTTGCTGTCGTTCTCATATAATCAAAGTTGGATTATAAATATTTAAAACATAAATGGCATGCAAAATGAATACTAAGCACTTATATTTAGCTATTATATTACTTCTCCAGCAAGGAGGTAACTTACCCTTGGAAATCAACAATTTGTAAGATCCATCTAAATTATTCTGGTGAGGCTCTATACTAGTTTTCTACTGCTGCCATAAGAAACTTCAAAGAAAATTAGTGGCTTAAGACAATATGAATTTATTCTGCAGGTCAGAAATCTGAAATGGTCTCATTGGGCTAAAAATCAAGGTGTCGTAAAGGCTGTGTTTCTTCTGGAGGCCCAAGGGGAAAACCTATTTTCTTGTTTTTTCCAGCTTTTACAGGCCGTCTGCTCTTCTTCATGGCTCATGATCTGCTTCTATCTTCAAAGCCAGCAATGGCCATTCAAGTTCTCATGTTTTCATCTCTCTGGTTCTGAGATTTTTGCTGTCTTCTTACCCATTTAAGGGAAATTGTGATTATAGTGGACCCACCTGGATAATCCAGTATAATCTCTTTCTATTAAATTCAGATGACTAGCAAATTTAATATCTCTGTTATATACCATAACCCACTCATAAATTCCAGAGATTAGCATGTACGCATCTTGGGGGAGGGCATTATCCTGTCTACTATAAAGTCATAGAAAACAGCTGGCATTGTTACCTTATTCTGCCCACCATGGGTTCCATACGTTGGTGCTTTCAGCATACAATATTATCATTAGGTGTCAGAGGGCTGTCTCATGCCCCCGTGATGTTACACTTCAACTGCTAATCTTGGGGTTGATTTATGAGACTGAAGCCAGATACAGGTTTCGAAATAGGTCCAATAACAGCTTTTAACAAAAATATGTTCTGTAGGCTATTAATAAAGACTATACAAGATATTAATAAAGACTATACAAAAAAAGGGTTTTATGGTCAAATCACATTGGGAATGCAGATTAAGCAAAATTAATACTGCAGTTTATTTGCTGAAATACTTCTAAATGCCTTTATCAGTATGCATTGCGGTTCTTCAGGAGGGATACCATGGCATGCAGGGTCTTCCAAATTTATTTGGCCACAGAAAACTTAATACTGCAGAGCATTTTGTGGGGCTAATGATCTGTAGAACATGCTGTGAGACATTCTGGTATACAAGCATAGTAGGTACTAAGGAAAATTAGAAGCCTCCCTGGGCTTGAGGATACATACCAAATAGACTTCTAGACCTCTTGACATTTTATTACACTGGCAGTTCCTAAAATAAGTGAATATTCATTTGTAGAATGCAAATAATTTTGCTACTCAGAAACCTTCATAGCAGGAGACTGTAGGAGGCTGGCTTAATATCCCCTTAGTTCAGCATGTTTAAAACAGAATTTAATCATCTTCTCCCTCCTTCTCCCTAATCTATGGGGTTTTTAAAGAGATCATTATGTGAAAATGAAATCATTCGGGGGGGATCTAATGCAATTTGACTGATGTCCTTATAAGAAGAGGAGATTAGGACACAGGCAGGTACAGCAGAAAGACCATGTGAAGACACAGGGAGAAGACGGCCATCCAGAAGCCAACGAGAGAGGTCTCAGAACAAACATCCTTGCTGACACCTTGATCTTGGAATCTAGCTTTCAGAACTGTGAAAAAGTAAATTTTTCTTGTTTAAGTCACCCAGTTTGTGATACTTCATCATGGTAGCCCTAGCAAAGTAATATGCCTACCTTACTAAACTCTTCATTTTTTGTCAAGTCACCATTGTTTATTTCCATTTTTCTTTCACCTATTCTAAGTTGTAGCATTTTTTCTTCTCTATATTTCTCAGACTCATCCCCCTAGTACTCTATTCCTACTCCTCCCACGCTTACATAGGTGGTTCTTATCTCGCCGGCCTTTTACTCTGAGACTGGTCAGTAAACTAATCTGCAGCATCTCTCTCTCTACCCCACCTTCCTTCCCAGCAGAAGAGCTGGGTTTCTCTACCTGGAGACAGAACTGCTCCCTCCTGCACAGCCCAGTAGGAATAGTTCACAGCCCGTCTGCTCTCACCTTAATCCCCACTCCAATCAGCCCACATGCCTTGGGCGGGGGACACAGTGGGGTTTATTCCTGCTGACTTCCTTCTTCTCACAGGGGTCTCTTTGCCCAGAACACTCTCTTTCCTCCTTTTTTACCAATTCAGATCCTCACACCTTTTAAGACTTGGCTCTCACTTCCTTGCTTTGCCTAAATTTCCAATCCATGCTGGTGCATCTTGCTCCACCACAGCACTCATTGTGCTACCATGAAATGCTGCTTTTCTCCATGACAGCAAATCGACATCCCCGAGGCCATCAGAGGAAAGAGGATGAGCTAGTGGAAAAGATCACCCAGTTCCCTGCCATGGACTGGATCCCTGAAAAATCACCTTCCCTGTGTGATTATTCTTGAAATGCCATTTCTGAGATCACACTGGCCCTTCCCTTAAAATTTTGGCCCGGATGTGGAAAGATGACCCCTCATGTAAATATCTTGTATAATTCCCGTATGAAATTCCTACAGGTACCTGAGAAAATGCATTTTTTTCTACTTTACTGACAGGTAAGAGACAAAGGTAAATGAATTTACAAAATATAATTGATCCCTCAGGAGAGTAGGCCAAGCATGCTAGCATGGGGCACTGGGGGAAATCACACACTCCCAAGGTCCTTTTTGCTAGCCTCTGGCGTGATTTTCTGGGAGAAATCTTGGTTGTATTTATATAAGAAATATATATTTCTTGTCTACCAAACTGCCTATATCCAGACAAAGCATATCATACACTCCTGATGAAGTGTTATAAAATTCTAATGAATTGAACAAAAGTCTAACAGAATGCAGTATTGAGAGAAGACTTCCCAACCCATCTCTTTTAACCACTGTTGACTGGGAATTGATGAATAAATTAAGAATTTGAATTGTGAAGAATATTTATGGTGTTAAAAGACAGATGTACCAACTGGTGTTTTGGGAGGCTGACGAGAAAGTAGGTACTTTGGAATAGTTTTTAAGTTTGAAGTATGTGAGGAGGTATTTTTAGTGTTTTTTTTCTTTTTTTTGTTAGTTTTTTTTTTTAAATGAACACACTTACTCTATAGGGAATATTATTTGCAAGATCTCACAGCTCCACTCTGAACTGCAGGATAAATGAAACAGAAGTTAAATGATGATTAAAAAACAGCATGGCAGGATTTAAACCTGCAGATTGAAGATGAAACGTTTTGCCAAAGACTATCAGGTGAGACATCTGCTACTGTACATAAAAGATATGGCAGAGTAAACGATATATTTTAGAAAGTGCTTTTTCTGGGTAAGAATTTTGATTTTCACTTAGTAAACAGAATAATTAGTAAAGATTAAGGAAATGCACCCTGAAGTTTCTTGGTAGATAATATTTACTTGGCACAAAGTTCGGTAGAAATAAAAGCGTATCAGTGTAAGCATGCATGATTTTAAAATTAGAAACTGTTATTTGATCTTACCCAATCAAACTGAATTGATAGCTTGTCTGGGTCCCAAAAACTACTTAAATTTATCACAATAAAATTTATTGGCATTAGATCTTGTGACTTGAGGGTGGCTTTATCTCCACCCACACAAGTCAGGAAGAAAGGGGGTCTACACTTTGAGTGGACACCTAAATGGTTTAACTCAGTACCCAGAAACCTTGTTTATGTTCCTTTTAATATGTTTATAGTTCACTGATGTGCCTTGTGGAATCATGGAGTGATATGAAAGATGGTCCCTGAAACTCTGGGGTCACAAAGATTTGGGGTGAAAATCTGGCTCTTCACATTATAAATTGAGTAATAGTGGATAAACTTAACCAAGCCT
>CAUYSK010007960.1:0-42748 GCA_963575035.1 Avahi laniger
TTATAATGGAATTCTGAATAATATACAAATAATTCAAAGGAACACAGGAAGGAGAAGCAGAAGAAAAAATAAAAACCAGAAGAGACAAACAGAAAAAGCATATAATAAAATGGTAGGTGTTAATTCAATCATATTAATAATTACATTGCATTTATTGAAGTAAACATTCCAAGTGAAATGCAGAAATTTTAACAATAATTTGAAAAAAGCACTTCCCAATCATATGCTGTCATCAAGACATGCACTTTAAATGTAAAGACTAGAGTAGTTAAATGAATAGAAAAAGATGAAAAAATAAATCAAATAAAGTTAGGAGTTTCTATATTAAATATGCTAAATAAAATAGGCATCAAGACAAAAGATATTAATGACAGAAGGATTTTCATAATAAGAGTTGTTTCAATAGGATGAAATAACAATCATAAATATAACTGCTTGTATAGCCAATGATAAAACTTCAAGATACATACAACCAAAATGGAGAGAATTTAAAAGAGAAATAGGAAATTCACAATCATCATTGAAGATTTCAATATCTCTCATCACTTGATAGAATGATTAGGAAAAAAAATAGTAATAACATAGGTGTTTTGGGTAATAATATTAAACAAAGTTAATTAAATGATATTTGTAGAAAAATACATCAAAGAAATTCAGAATACAAAAGTTTTTTCAAGTGCTCAGAAAATATTTACCAAGGTAGACCACAAACTCAGTCTTATTACCTACTGACAACAAACAAATTGCTTTAATACATTTAAAAAATGAAATTATACAATGTAGGTTTCCTGGCCATGATATAATTAACCAAAAATCAATAACAATAAAATGTAAAAAATATCCCAAATATTTGGAAACTACCAAATTTCTAGTTAATAATTAGGTCAAAAAAATTGTAAGGGAAATTAGAAAATATTTAAACTGAATAATAATTTTTTTTTTTTTTTTTTGAGACAGAGTCTGGCTCTGTTGCCCTGGCTAGAGTGCCATGGCGTCAGCCTAGCTCACAGCAACCTCAAACTCCTGGGCTCAAAGCGACCCTCCTCCCTCAGCTTCCCGAGTAGCTGGGACTACAGGCATGAGCCACCACGGCCGGCTAATTTTTTCTATATATATTTTTAGTTGTCCAGATAATTTCTTTGTACTTTTAGTAGAGACAGGGTCTTGCTCTTGCTCAGGCTGGTCTTGAACTCCCGACCTTGAGCGATCCACCAGCCTCAGCCTCCCAGCTGAGAAATAAATTTTTGAGATGAACTATAGCAGTGTAGAGGAATATTTATAGTTTTAAATTTTACTATTGAAAGGATATATAAAATAAATGATCTTAGCTTCTACTTTAATATAAGTTAGGAAGAGAAGAATAGAATAAATCCAAAGTAATAGGAAATAAACATAAGAGAGAAAATAAACACAATGAAAAATTAACAAACACTAGAGAAAATTAAAGTCAAAAGTCAGTTCTTTCAAAAAGACAAACCAAATTTTATAAAGCCCTAGATAAACTAATCAAGAGGGAAAACACAAATTACGAATATCAATAATGAAGGAGAGGATATCGTGAGGGGCACTAAAAACAAAAATAAGATAATAAGAGGCTATTACGAACTACTTAATGGAAACATATTTTCCTTATATTAAATAGGCAAATTCCTTGAAAATTATTACTTAGCAAAACTGATACAAGATAAAATAATAAGTAAAATATCCCCATGTTCGTTTGAGAAATTGAATTAATAAAAAACTTTCTACAAACAAAACTGCAGGAGTAGGCCAGAGGATGACAGGAAGATGGTGGAGTACGAAGTACCAGGAATGTGCTTCTTCTTCTAGATAATAATTACACTGGCAGAATATAATGTAATTCTTTTGGACTTCTGGAGTATATTGAAGGCTTGCAACTTCCAGGGGAAGGTTTGGATAGCAAATTGTGCTTAATTTTGGTCAATTACAGCTCTTAGGACACAGCATCTATGGCTATTCTCCCCCCCCTATAATAGCAAGCCCCTGTATACATGTTCTTGAAACAACCTGAATAAAGTTTGCCAAAGCCAGGGTGGGCATAGGAACTTCTCTTCCAAATATTGGAAATCTGTGCCCTGATTGCTGGTTGTTGCTTCTGAGCGTAGAGATACAGACAAAGAGGCTGGAGGCTACCATCTCCCATTGTTGCAAGTCCCCTCTACCTCCAGCTGAAGTGACTTATAGGGGACTTAATGGGGCCAGTGCCTTTTAAGTCTATTAAGACTTTGCCTTTATTAATCTTAATAGATTTGAAAAGGTAGATATTATACAAATTATCTTCTCTGACCACAACAGGATAAAGTTTGAAATCAATAACAGAAGTAAAACTGGAAAATTCACAAAACTGTGGAGATTAAACAGCATATTGTTAAATAATCAATGGATCAAAGAAGAAATCATAAGAGAAATTAGGAAATACCTAAAGATGAATGAAAATGAATGCAAGACATACCAAAATTTATGGGACACAGTGAAAGCAGTGCTAAGAGAGAAATTTTGTACCTATCAACATTTACATTCAAAAACAAGAAAGATCTCAAATCCACAACTTAATTTTACAACTTAAGAAATTAGAAAAAAAGAACAATCTAAACCCAAAGCTAGCAGAACAAAAGAACTAATAAAGTTTAGGGCAGAGATAAATGAAATTGAGAATAGAAAAACAATGGAAAAAATTAATAAAAGTCGGTTCTTTGAACAAGATCAGCCCAATTGCCTTTTTGTCAAAACTTTTAACTAGATGGACTAAGAAAAAAGGGAGAAGACTCAAATTACTAAAGTCAGAAATTAAAGTGGGGCATTACTACCGATTTTACAGAAATGAAGAAAAAATTATAAGAGTACTATGAACAATTAGAGGCCAACAAATTGGATAACTTGGATGAAATGGACAAATTCCTAGAAATACAAAACCTACCAAGATTAAACTGAAGAAATAGAAAATCTAAATTGGTCTATAATTAGTAAGGAGATTAAACAAGTAATGCGAAATCTCTCAAGAAAGAAAGGTTCTGGATTTGATGGTTTCCCTGGCGAATTCTAGAAGACATTTAAAAAAGAACTAATACAAATCCTTCTTAAATGTTTCCAAAAATTTGAAGAGAAGGAAATACTTCCTAACTCATTCCGTGAGGCCAGCATTACCCCGATACAATACCTGTATACCATACAATATACCAAACCGATACAGAAGTTCCTCAAAAATTGAAGAATAGAACTATGATATAATCTAGCAAGTCTACTTTTAGGTATATGCCCCACAAAATCGAAAGCAGTGTCTCAAAGAGATATTTGTACACCCATGTTCTTAGCAGCATTATTCACAATAGCTAAAATATGAAAGTAACCCAAGTGTCCATAGATTGATAAGTGAATATGCAAAATGTGGTATATATAAAATGAGATATAATTTATCCTTTAAAAGGAAGGAAATTGTGACAAGGCTACAACATGGATGAACCTTGAGGACATCGTGCTACATTAAATAAGGCTGTCACAAAAAGATAAATACAGTCTGATTCCACTTAAATGAGACTGTAGAAGATGACTTAGAGAAGTCAAAAAATGCTCAAATAACTAATCATCAGGGAAATGCAAATAAAAACCTCAAATGAGATACCATCTCACCCCAGTTAGAATGACTGTTATCAAAAAGACAAAAAGTAAATGCTGGCAAGGATGCAGAGAAGAAGGAACACTCACATTCTGTTGGTGGGATTGTAAATTAGTGCAGCCATTATGAAAAAACAGTATGATGTTTCCTCAAAAAACTAAAAATAGAACTACCATATGATCCAGCAAATATACCCCAAGAAAGAAAATCAGTATATCAAAGATATATCTGTACCCCATGTTTTTTACAGCACTATTCACAATAGCCGAAATATGGAATCAACCTAAATGTCCATCAATGGGTGAATAAATAAAGAAAATGTGGTACATATACACAATAGAATATTACTCAGCCATAAAACAATGAAATCTTGTCATATGCAGCAACATGGATGGAACTGAAATCATTATGTTAAGTGAAATAAGCCAGGCACAGAAAGGCAAATATTTCATGTTCTCACTCATATTTCGGAGCTCCTGGTGGTTACCAGAGCCTAGGAAGGGAAGAGGGAAGGAGTAAGATGAAAAGAAATTGGTTAATGGGTACAAAAATACAGTTAGATAAAAAGAATAATTTCTAGTATTTGATAATACGGTAGGGAAATTATAGTTAACAAAAATATATTGTATATTTCAAAATAGCTAGAAGACAAGAATTGCAATTTTCCCAAAACAAAGAAAAAATTAATGTTTGAGCTGATGGATATCCCCATTATCCTGATTTGATCATTACACATTGCATACATGTATCAAACTATAGTATGTACTCCAAAATATGTACAACTATATCAATTTTTAAAAGTTTAAAGGAAGGAAAAACTATTTCATCGAAAGCAGAATATACACTTATTGGAAAAATAAATCCATTGAAATAGAAAATAGTTATATTTTTCTAAATTAACATATTATAGGGACAAAAACAGGTTAATCACCTGTCCTTTCCCCGAGCCTAACATACCACACAGATAAATAAACAGGCACAGCATAGGTTTACAAGAAAATAGACCCTTACTCTATATATGCTCTTAATTGTTGCTATAGATATCCTCTGTTTGTGGCCTGGAGTTTGCTTATCTTTTACTCTTTGCATCTGTAAAAGAAAAAAAAATATAAAGAAGAATTTTGGTGTCTTTCCCTAAATGTAGAAAAAATTTGAACCTTAAGCTTTCTGAAGTCATAGACATGTACCCTTCAATATGGGGGATGAAGGCAGATTTTGTTTTATTTATTGCAATTTTTACTATTACTTTTGTTCACAGATTTGCAATTGCAAAAGGATAATTGTAACACAGCTCTGGCCGCAATGCCCTGGATGCCCTCCTCCGGCATCTGCCTTTAATCACAGACAATATGGTTTGTGTTTAGAATCGAATGACTGTCATCATCTAGCACTAATGTTCTCTGTCACAGGGACTTAACAACCCATTTGGGGAACACTCTCAGAGACTTTCAAATTCAATATTCTCTCCAAACTCCTGGCTTTTCATTAACCATGCCATGTGAGTTTCCAAGGCGTGATGCCCAATGGTATTATTTTTCCAAAGAGGTCGTAGGAGAGAAGTGTTTTTTTTTTTTCAAGTGCATATTTTAGCACATCTAAACATGCAAACCCATCATAGTCCCTATGTAGAAGTCTCTGTTCGCAGATAACCAACATTCAAGATTCAACCTGATTTTTACAGTAGAAAGTTTGCATGCTTTTGGATTGTACAATATGCAATTACCCGGCACATGATTGAACTGAATTATAAACTGTTGTTGATTTTCTTCACGGAGCTTACTTGGCTTTTTGATATATATTTTCTCGGTAGTTTTCCCTCGATTTGTTTATGATATTATTATGCATATGCAGGGCAGAATTGTGAAGTTCACATTGCATTGCCAAATTAGTGGTTGAAAAATTAATGGTTATGATGCGGACATGATTCTCTAAGTTTTCTGAAGGTGTGCTCTAGTCTTCCCCATAATTGAGAAGGTGTCAATTCTATCTTTATAACACTTTTCATCTATCCTCTCTTTACTTTCTCGTGACTACCATTTCAGAACCTCGACATCTCTTGCCTAGAAAATTGTAATATTTTTGAAATGAAGTTCCACGCATACAGGCAATCCCCTTGAAGCTTAGGCTTCTTAGTGCTGCACGATTGATCATCTCAAATCACTGTCCTATAATAGTTATGTTACTCCCATGCCCAAGGGGAAAGATAGAAAGAAAAGTAGAAAAGGGAGAAAATGAGGCATAAGAAGAAGGAAGGAAATACTGGTAAAGGTGAGAGGAGGGCAAGAAAGCTTCTATAAGAAGAAAATAAGGAATGCAAACAGGGAGGGAGAAGGGCAGGGAAAGAAAGGAAGGCTGAGAAGATAACTGTACACGTGACCGTGGAAAGGTAGCAAAGATCTGTTGGCTTCTGTCAGATATCACCGCTCTTCAATAGGACTCACTCTTACGCAACTGGAACATAGGCAGATGACGGTTTCTGCAATTACACACTTCAGTGGTACATTTCTATTTAATCTGCCTAATTAGGTACTTCTCCACCAGTGTGTCTCTCCACTCATCTGAATGGAAAACTATTGTCACTGCACCCAAGCACGGGACAATAAAATTAGTCCAATTTCAAATATTTCTGTGAAAAAGAAAGATATTCTTCTTCCACACCCTCTCAGCAGGGACCATTATTGATTGGCTGGTGATGAATTAGTGAGATGTGCTGTGAGGATTGGTAGGGGGTGCAGAGGACATAAGCTGTGAGAGCACATTATACAACATGCATTTAAAGTCTCAGGCATATGATGCAAGAAGAAAGTCGTTTAGCATCCTTAATTTTCCCACAATATGAGAAATTCTCTGGGCTAGTACATGGGAAAAAATAAAAACGCCATCACATGTTGGGAGTGGAAGTGATGTTTCTTTTTTTCTTTTTTTATGATTGTAAAGGCCGACTTACAAAGAAGAATCATCTATGTAGCTTTAAAAATGCTGAATTACATGACAGAGATTTAGTGTCTCACAAGATCAAATTGGAAAAGTAGAAACCCTAATAACTACTTTTTAAAAAATGAAGAAAAGGAAGAAATGAAAATATTGTAAGAATTCAGTAAAATTCGTAGTTATAAAATGTAAAAGAATAAAATCTCTGAAACAGTGTCAGCAAACAGCTTCTTTTTTAAGAAAAGTTATGGGTGGAGAAGTTTGTTATATGGCTTTCCAAATCATTCTATCAAATCCTATTTCAAATAACATAAGCTGAAGCCAAGAGTAAGAACACAGAGAGGGGGAAAAGAACATACTTCACCAGTTGAAATAAATATTGCTACTTTTATTATCTCTATTCTAACGACACACATTCCTGAACATGAGGATTGAAAATATGTTTAGTTATTCACCAATATATCTCTATTTTTTGCTCAGAAATGAGAATGTAGCAATTACTCATTTATTATTGTTTACACAAATAAATGACAATTATATTTTTGAGGTGTATTTTGTCCTCACCATTCTTAGGGAAAGATGAAATATGGGATCAAGCATTTCTGTTTTTTATAATTGTTAGCTTAAAACTCTTGCTGAAATGTGTCTTTGTACTAAAAAAAACATTGGAAATTGAAAGAAGGAGAAAAGTATTGTTCTTAGAGGGATTTTTCTTAAGAGAACATATTTTGCTACTAGTGCTAGAAAACGTGGTTCTTAAAATGTAAATGATCTCTTGATTGCAACGTGAGTTTAAAAATGAGTCTACAGCAACCACAATGTGCTCCAATAAGTGAATAAATAAACCGCGGTACATCCATACAACGGAATATTATTTAGCAACAACAAGAAATGAACTATCAAGCCATGAAAAGACACGGAAGAACTTTAAATGCATATTGCTAAGTGAAAGAAGGCGATTTGAGAAAGCTATGTACTGTCTGATTCTAAGTAAACAACAGTCTGCAAAAGGCAAAACTTTAGAGACGATAGAAAGATCAAAAGTTGGGAAGAGGAGGGGAGAAGGATGCATAGGGGAAGCACGGAGGATTTTGTAAGGCAGTGACACTGTAACGGTGGATACCTGTCATTATGCATTTGTACAAACCCACAGAATGTAAAACACCAAGAGTGAACCCTAATGTAAGCTATGGACTTTCACAGTAATGCCTCAATACTGGTTCATCAGTCGTAACAAATGTACCACACTCATGCAAGATGTGTGACGGGGAAGTCGTGAGACTGAGAGAGAGGTTATATGGTGGCTCTTTATAGTTTCTGCTCATTTTTTTTCCTGTACACTTAAAACTTTTCTAAGTAATCAGGACTATTAATTTTTTTAAGGTGAGGCTACAAAATATGTGAAAGAATAAAGTTAAGGCTCTTCCTTAGTGAGCTTCCTCTATGAATGAGACTCAGAAACAAGGGTAAATAAAGGATTCTAATAAAATACATATATTAAAACCTCAAAGAAACATCCAAATGTTATCTGGAATTGAATCTTTTTTTTTTAAGGCAAGCACGAAAATGAGGTTTATTGAGGAGAGAAAGATAGAATTATAGGGCAAGAGTAAGATATAGGTTTACAGAGCATGATATATATGACAAAGATGACGACTGGACCCATTGTCGCAGCAAAGGGAGAGGAAAAGGAAGGGCACACACACACAAAAGGGCTGGAATTGAATCTTAAGACTTGTTTCAAAGTGAGTTTTAAATAGGCAGGCTGATATAAGTAGAGAAGAGTGTACTAAGATAGCACATAAAATTGAAAATAGGGTACTACATTATTAGGATATACCTTTCGTTCATTTAGCATCCAGTTGTTGAACAACTGTTTGTCAATCATTCACTGTGATATATTGAGCATCAGGTACATAGCGGTAAAAAAATTTGGTGTTGCTGTCAAGCCTCAAGGAGCTTCTGTTCAGGTAATCACTTGTATGTTCACCTGTCCTCAGGGGCTGCCTTTGAGGTTCCACGTGCAATTCCACTGCAGAAGAAAGTTCACAGGGAATCTCTGTGATAAAAGCAACGGTCTTGTATGCTTGTCCTCTAAAGTGCCCTGCTCCTGGTGCTGCCTCTCTCCAGTCTACCCCCGTATCTAGGTCTCAAAATTCTAACCTGTTCACTAGGCTCATTTGAAGATATATTAATTTACAATGGTGATGTACTTAGCTGCTTCGACGTGAGAAAATAATGCTAAGATCTTTAGATATTTTTCCAGTCAGTTTGGGCTACTATAGCAAATTTACAAAGACCGTGCGGCTTAAATAAAAAAAAAAAATATTTATTTCTCACAGTTTTGGAAGCTAGGCTATCCAAGATTAAGGTGCTGGCATCCGGGGCAAGCACCCATTTGTAGATGGCCATCGTCTCGTATCTTCATGTGGTAGAGTGAAGAGTGCAAGAGCAAGATCTCACGTCTCATAAGAGCACTGATCCCATCCCTGAAGGCTCCAACCTCCTGATCTAATTACCTCCCAAAGGTCACAGCTTCTGAAACCATCACATTGGGAGTTAGGAATTCAACATATAAATTTAGCAGGATGCAAACATTCAGTCCATGACACATTTTTTTTTCATAAAAGCCTCATTAGGTACAAAATGAAATTTTTATAGATGAGAAAACTGAGGCTCAGAGAGATTCTGTGCATCATTCAAAGCCTCACAACTCACAACTGGGAGAGTCAGAACTAGAAGCCAGAGCTCTCTGATGCCAGAGTCCTGTTCCTGCACCACTTTCTTCTGCCTCCCTTTGCAACAGTAAGGCACTGATGGTCTGGACATCTCTTTAAGCAACATCTAATCTGCTGTCCCCTAAGTATTCAAAGTGATACACGTCGCTACTGGAGATTTTCCTCAAACTGAATTTTATCAGTGATAGTTTTGACATGCAGGGTTTTCATATATACTACAGAAATTATTTAAATAATTCTGGAATAACCACTAACGTTTATTAGCTAAGTAAAACATTCTGGCTAGTGGCCATATCGTGACTTGTGTCTGAGATTCACAATTTGGCTATCAGGCGCAGATTTCACTCTTCCTCGCCTGTGCTCCAGTCTCTCTCCCACATCTGCCAGCAGGCAGCTCAAACTAGCTGAGCTCCCCCATGGTGACGCCAAGGGCTGGGAGCTTCCCTGTCATGATCCTAGCCTGCGCTTAAAGCACAGCCTTCCTGTGGGGTAGGGGTGCGCCACGCGCTGCAGCTGGGATCCACACTGTGCTCTTTTCAGTTCCGCCTATAGAGCTGGATCCTTTGCCTCCTGAGATTAATTGAGAAATCTCCCCTCCATCCCCCTGAGCAACATGATTGGGCCCTGGGGAATTGGAATCTGGCCTGCAGGACTGTCTCTGGGTCCCCAAAGATTAATCCCTGATCATGCCAGAAAGAAGCATTCTAGTCCTCAGTTGCCTACGGCGTGCTCAAGCCGGCTTGATATCCCTCCGTTTAGGGCTGTGCCCTGCTCTGATGGAGCAGCTGGACGACCAGCACTGGGGAATGTCGGTGAGGAGGGAGCTCACAGTCTGAGCACCCCTTCGTCTTTTGCAGGTCTTTTAGGGGAATGGTTTGAGCCCCTCTCTCCGTTGAAGCCCTGGTGTGGTGTATGCACCAACAGGGGCGGAAGCAGCAGCTCCCGAGAGCCTGGCTCAGTGGCATCTCTCTTGGCAGCTGCAGGTGGGGACGGGAGGGGGAGAAAAAGAATCTGGATGGAGAGACATGAGCACTCTGGTCCTTTCTGTCCCTCTCTCCGGAAGGCAGCCCACCTGGAATGTCTAGGGTCTGGGGTCACGCAGATCTCCCAGGATCCACCGGCCCCCTGTGGGTCCCACAGTCTGGGCGGGAGTTGGGAAATGTTTGTGTGGGAATGAGCAAGACAAAAACTGAGCGGTTAAATCCTCCTGGGATGGACAAAGGCACATGGTAGGTAGAGAAGCAATATGGCACCTGCTGTCTCTGCTCCGGTGTGTGCTGACAGGAAGTGCCCAAGGGGGCTGGCCGGCTGGGGCTTTGTCCTCAAGAAGCTTCCAGTTCAGTGGCAGCAGCAGCTTTTGGACTTGTGAGGGTAGAAAGGCTGTCTATCAACTTGGGAGCCTGCTGACGGCCAGAAATGTGAGTGAGGGAGAAACAAACTGCTCCACCCATCCTTTTCGCTGGACTGCTCGCCTCTTGGAGGTGTCCCCTGCTGGTATCTTCCTGCTTCTTGTTTTGCTCCGCAGCTTCTTCCCGTCGAATCTCTTGCAGGTTCTGGCACTTTCTCTTCTTTCTGAGACAATCCGGCAGCTGGTGTCTCTGGTCAGCCATCTTGTCTCTTTTCTAAGCGTTCTCACTGTAAAAAATAAGTATGTGAATTAATGCATGTTAATCAGCTTATTCAGCTCTTCTGCAATGTATACTAATTTAAAACAGAATGTTGTACATGATAAATATATACAATTTTATTTTTCAATTGAAAAAAGAAATAAAAATAAAAATATTCATATACTCTGAACCACCACCGCCCCCAAACCCCACCCCCACCAAACTGACAAATCAATACAAATTATATAATTGAAGTTAAAATGTGCAAGGAAAACAAGCATCTTTTCCATGATTCCACGCTTATCTTGACTTTTTCTACTATTTCACCAAGTATAGCTCTTAAATATATTGAGTAAAAGAACACCTACTACATGTTGGCATTTTAATTTTTATTTTATAGGAGAAAGCCTATAAAAATGCCTTCAGTATGTGTACATGGGAGGGTGCATTTCTCAATTTTCTGCTTTTTATTCCTGGGGAAAATGAAAACACATATATTATGTTCCATAACCAAAGAGATTACGGCTTTCTCAGTGATAGATGCTAAAATTGAAGGCAAATGACTAATAGAAACTGGCATCTGTAATAGTTGCTTTCAAGCCACGGTTGACAAAAGTCCAGGAAATCTTTGGAACTTTCTTGGGGACAGTGGAGGGGGACAAAAGGAGGGGAGAGCACATGCAGAATGCTGAGCATCTGACCCACACATTAACAGAATAGCTCCATTTTGCCTTCTTTTATATTTTAGATTTATATGATTTTGTTCAAATAAATGCTTTCTTGGCTAAAAATATATTAGAAAACTGTTGGTCTAGATATTATGCTTTGAAAAGTCAACCTAATATAATAATGGCATATGTCACAAAATCAAATCTGAGAAAACCATTTAGAAAAAAAATGAAAAGAACAGTGTGAGATAATGCTAATACAATGGGGATAAAGGTAAAAAATGCTAAATGGATTTTGCAAATGTATACAGAGGAAAAAAATTGCAGAAAAATAGCTCTTCTAACAAATGAGAACAGTCACTGAAAAGCAATACTTTTAAATTTTTGAGATATTAGGCTCGCTTAAATCAATTTAATAACAACATAAGGGAAAGTTAAACCTGGTCCATTGGAAGGAATGCAAACATCTTTTAAAATGTATTTAATTATTTATATGTGGAAATTTAAACCTGCATAATTTTATATGGCATCACTTTGGTTGTATTTTTAATGAATCATTTAAACTTTAATTTATAGATATATGGGAAAGTAAGAGAAACCAAAGGATGCACTCCTTAAAAAAAGAAAAAAAAATATTTTTGAAGTATGTTGAAAGTAGCATTAATATAATTGATAATTATTCTAATAGTCAAGTAATGCTGACCACATCCCCAAACTTTTAGATTCAAAGACATTCAAGGTTAGAGTATAACAATATTTTATATATTCCCTCATTGTCTTTGGATCAAATTCAAACTCCCTGGCCTAACCTTTGGAGCTTCCCATTAACTGATTCAACATTCATTCTTTGTTCTTACTGGGAAATAGTTATTAAATACTCACAATGTGCAAGATAATGCATGAAATAATATACATGTTACTTTTAAGCTTTTATTCATATTTTTTTTTGTTTAGAAAGTGTCCCCTTTTCTTTTGTCAGTTCAAAGTCTATTAATTCTGTATAATCCATGTCATCTCTTGTTCTGTGGAGCTCTTTTAGAAAACTCAGACCTGAAGATAGATATTCCTTCTTCTTCTGAATTCCTAAAATAATCAAAGTGTGAATTTTAAAATATATGCATGATCATATACATATTTATACACACACACACACACACATGCACACACACACGGTCGATTATCTTATTTCATGTTCTCTAACAACTCCATTTGTTCTCTTATCTCCAAGTGAATTTTAGGTATTTGCTGAATATTTAATGAACACATATTTGTTGAGTCCTAAAGGAATTAGAATTCCTTGAGATTAAGGTCTTTGTCTATTCTCTGCTATCTCTTCCAAAAACTACCATATAACCTGGCAGTTGCATAGCATGAAAAAAATGTGTGTTAATTTTTCATTAAATAATTAGTAGAATGAAAGAGCTTTTTCAAGTTAGGAAAAAAAATCTTCTGACATTGTTTTTCCAAACACTATTCCATCTTTAACCTCTATTTATTTAATCTCTAGTGAAAGATATTTGCTCCAGTAAAGTATAATTTGGTAATCCTGATTTTGAGTATACTCTACATTCTAGAAATATTTGATCCTCCCTTTTTGAAAAAGGGGATTGCATGTAGTGGATAGACAGTAAAATTCTGAATGTTCAATAATTATTATAAGAATAATAGTGGACCAACCCAGTACTACACTATGTTTTCTGAGAGGTATCAATTGTTTTCAAACTATTTTTATAACCATCACCACTTTTCATTTTATTATTTAAACTTTACAGTTTCAAAACCACTTTCACATCCTGTTATTTTTAATGGTATTATCATAAGAACTCTATATGGAACATATGTTAGAAAATACTACTTCTCTTTGCTGTGTGGGGTAAGGGAGGTCTAAGGCCACTCAACTCATTACTGTGAAGCAGTACTTGGCCAGTACATACAATTTCAGATTCCAAGTCCCATGAGTTTAAAATTATGAGGGAAAATCATTAAGATTTAAACTTGGGAAGCATATATATATTCTTAAAAATATAGAAAATATTTTCTTCTTTATTTTCTTTTCTAATCTTTCTAGAAAATTTTCTTTCGTTTGTTTTCATCTGCAAATTAATATTCACTGCTAGAAAAATTAGCCCAAGAATACACATGCTGTGAGTTCAGAAGCACAGACATATAGCAAAGTTTTCTGACCTTCCACTATTAACCATCACTTCTTTGGAAACTTGGTGTTTCTTTAATGTGCTATCTTTAGATTTTAATGCAGTACTTTCTGTATATTTTTACTTCCTCTTTTTGAGTTCTAGCCATCTTTGCGACAGAGACTTAGTCATGTTCATTCCAATGTCCCTCACTGCCTCTGGCCCAATGCCTTCAACAGAAAAGGCTTTCAATACATATCTACAATAAACAAAAGTTGTTTTTGTGAGTGTGTATGTGTGTGTACAGAGGAACAAAGGAATAGTCAATGACATTACAATCTAGTAAACTTTCAGGACTCAAAAAATGTATAAAATTTCTATATTTTCAGAATAAAGAAAAGAGATTAGAGAAAAATGGGAGCAAAAGCATGGAAACATAATTGAGAAAAACAGTTTTTGGGACAGAGAGGAGAATAATTTTGCTGAATCATAGGATTTGGGTTAGAAAACCAAACCAATTCAGCCTTGTTTGATAGAAGCAAACTGGGGGAAAAATCCCTTTTCTTTTTCCAGGCTTTTGATGTCCAGCTATATATCTTTTTGTTTTCATGTATGAATTCTTCATTTTTAAGTGTGTTCTCCATCACATCTGAGTATTATTACCAGCCACCTGTTGTGGCTTGGAATCATAAATTCCAGTAATTGACTCTATAATAAAAAACTTTTTCTTTTTCCAGTTTTCTTATGACCTCAAATTATTTCTTATCTTAGACTTTATGGAAACTGTTCCTTCAGGCCTCTGTTTTCTCTAGTCTTCAAGTCTTCTCCTCGCATTGACACCTTTGATACCCTGTCTCCACTTTATTGGTAATCAGCTGAATCACTCTCACCTCTACTGTTAATCGTCCTTTTTTTCTTTATATCATCTCTTTCTTTTTCTCTTTCTTTCTCTCTTCCTTTCTTTCTTTCAGCTCAAGGCTTCTTGGTCCTAAAGATCAACTCTTAACCTATGCTCTTGACCTCATCCATTGACTTTCCTCTTTAAAAGTTATTCCAAAAAAAAAAAAAAAAAAAGAAAAAAGTTATTCCAGCCAGGCATGGTGGCTCCCAAAGTGCTGGGATTATAGGAAGATTGCTTGAGACCAGGAGTTCGAGACCAGCCTTGGCAATATAGCAAGATACCATCTATACAAAGTGGTGATGCATGCCTGTAGTTCCAGCTACATGGGAGGCTGAAGTGGGAGGATTGCTTGAGCTCAGTTGAAGTTGCAGTGAGGTGTGATCATGTCACTGCACTCCAGCCTAGGCAACACAGCAAGACCTTGTGTCTAAATATATATATATATATATATATATATGTATACACATATTCCAAAATGGCTCCCTCCTATATCTCCCATCTCTTTCTTTTGACCTCTTACCAGTTTAAATCTTTCCCTTCCTAAGACATAGTAAAGCAAAGAAAATAAAACTGCACATTGACCATCATGTCCCTCCACCTTCAGTTCTTTCTTTCTACTTCAAGTTTTGCCCAAGTATCTGGTAAGAGTCATTTAGGCTCCCTGTTCCTAATTCATCCTGCTCCTGCCCTCACAGAACTAGAAATTCATTGCAATCCAGTTTATGTACACTCCATGCCACTAAAAGTCTTTGGGCAAATATCACTAATGCCTTCTTGTAAATGCAGTGGAAATTTCTCAAGTATTTTCATATTTTCTTCTGGTTATTATAATATCTGTGATAATATTTACAATTATTTCTTTATCTTTGAAACTCTATATCTTTTGCTTCAGTGATTCATTTCATTTGCCTAACTCAGCTGTATTGGGCTACAACCGTGTCCTAAGCACCACTCTAGGTGATGGGGATACTAACATGAAAAAGGAAGAAAAGCCTATTGTCTACAGTGAATTCATACTCAGGTGGATGAAAAAGATACAATGTAAATGAATAGAAAAATTTGTAACTAACCCTTATTTGTGGTAAATTCTATGAAAGAAAAAGACAAGGGATCAAAGGAGAGATTGACAAGGGTGGAGCCATTTAGATCTTGCAGTTGTAGAAATTCTGGGAAACAAAAGGTGATATAAAACTATGCTAATGTGATGATCCAATCTCGTGGAGAATGTGGAACTGTGCTTGCTTGTCAGGGTATAGTGTAAGTAAAGCCACTGAGGATGGACCAAGGAAGAACCCAGTGGCTGAGTGTGAGGAAAGAGACAAGAGTTGGCATCAGACGAAGCTGGACCAATAAACAGAGGCCAGATTATGCAGGGCCGTATGAGCTTGGGGAAGTGAGCAGGCTTTATTGGAAAAGCCATGGAAAGTCTTGAAAGGCATTAGGCCGAGGAATAATCTAATTGAGTGTCTGTTGTTTAACAATTACTCTGCCTGCTATGGGAAGTACTGATAGGAAGGAGAAGAGTGGCTGTCTCCTGCCATCTCCCTCTGGTCTCTGATAACATCTCCAGCTGTTTATTGATTTCTTCCACCCGATTCTTCCACATGTGTTTCCCTATGCTTTGTTTTCACGCCAGTGATGTTTTTTCTCCCTTCATGCATTATCCTTTGAAAATCCCACCTAGCATCATGGTTTTAACACACACTGATAGCATAATGATTTCTAAATCTAAATCTCTTAGACAGACATCCTCCTGGCTTCTGTCATATACATCTGCTTTCTAGCTGAACATATTTATTTGAATATCCATAACAGCTAAAATTCAAATGCCCGAAATAGAATTAATTCTTTCATCTTCCATAGACTGACGCTTTCTGATTTGTTTTCTATCACATTTTCAGGAAACTGAAATAGGAATTGTCAGTCCAAACCCAAAACATGACATTTATTTCATTTATTTGGAGTTCACTCCCCCGCCCTATCTAACAAATCATGAATTCCCATGTTTCTCATAAATTCTTCTTGAATCCCTCTGCTTCTCTTCAACCCTACTGTAACAGCTCAAGTTCAGGCTCTCATTCTCTCTCTTCGGTCTTAGCAGCATTGAGCTTCCATTCTTGTTCTGTGTATTTAGACTCACCCTATCAATTGTATCATTCTCAAGCTTTCTGAGCTTTCGAGACTCAACTTTGAAGACGCAGGTCAGGAAGGAAGACTCAACAAGGCAGCTGATGATGTTTCATGAGGCAGAGGAGGAGTTTCTAGAGACAGAGATGATGAACATCCCTGATGAACCACCTTCCCTCACTCCCTGGCGTTGCTGCCTTTGTGCAGGCTTGAGCCTTCTCCCTGTCGGAGTCTTGCGAGAGTCACCCAGTATATACACTGGATCCATAACCTGCATTTCCAATTCATTCTCCAGGGCAGTCTTTCTAATACATAAACTTGATTACCTCAATCCTCAGTTTAAAGTCTTATTTAATGGTTTCTCATTTTGTATGGGTTCAGGTCCAAACACCTTAGATAACACAAGCTTTATCTAATAGTCCAAACCTTGCATTTCCAGTCTTTGTCTTCCATTGTTCTTTTCACTGAAACCACACCAGAGGCCCAGTATTACTTGAATCTTCATGCTCTTTCTTTCCTCTTTGACTTGGTATATTTGTTGTCATTCTATAACTGAAAAACTCACAATCATAGTTCAACATCAACTCAAATGTAACTTCCACCGTGAAACTCCTCCCACCATTAGACAGAGTATGTACGGACTGCCATAGAGACATAGAAAAAGAAACACCCAACACTGCTTAGCAATATTCACCCTGCATTGCATTGCATTACAGAATTACAATTAGACCATGGACTGTTTAAGGCCAGGAACCATGTTGTATCTTATTTGTACTTTTATTATACATAGTGTATTATTGTTTTCATTTTAAAAGTGTATAACACGTATTTATAGAATGAATGAATAAACGAATGAATAGAGATGACTGTAATCACAGGATTATGAATACATTTAAATATTACTTGGTTAAAAGGGACAGAGAAAATAATGAGACTAATAAAAATGAGATTCACTGTGTGAGAAAAATCCTTATCAGTGGTAAAAATCAAGACCAAGATAAAAGCAAATAGGCCAGAAAGAATTTAATGGTTTTACCAGGTGAGATAAAACAGAGTGATAACATAGAAATATTAAGTGTGGATCATACAGAAAAGTTGTAACATGTGGCAGGTAGGCAGAAAGTACAAAGCTATTGGAAAGACGCAAAAATGAGATTAAAAAAAAAAGAAAAAATGCAAAGAAAAATGCCAAATTAGAGGCATGATAAAATTGTAAAGAAACACACAGGGAGACATAGAAAAATATTGCAACAAAAACCACTGTAAGCCTATGTTTTAAACTCTTTGGATGCTCGAGTGTAGGGCGAAAGAAGATACACATCAGGCTTCAGACAAGACACCAGAGTTAGAACTAAGTTTAAGTTGAGGCATTTTGAAATGCAACATAAACTAATTTCCTTCCTCTGTCTCTGCTGAGATGCAAACAGATTTCTAGCCTTGGTGAGCAGTCCTGTTTCCAAGAAAGACCTCTACAAAATAAAACTACATTGACTTTTTAAAATTAAGTTTGTTTTCCAAAAAAAATTGCAATTTATAGAAAAGCTTGAGTTGTAGTACCAAAAAAATGGTTTTTATTTTCCTAAAACTTTTGAGAGTAAATTGCCCCAACCTGATGGCCCATTCTTCCACAATATTTTGGTGTGTACTGCCTGTAGGCAAGTACACCCTCTTTATAGCCACAACACAACACCCAAATCATGAAGTAATATTGATACATTTCTGTCATCTACTCCTCAGACCTGTTCATATTTCTCCCTATTGTCCCAGTAATGTTCTGCTTGCCAATAGGATCCATTCACCATCTTGAGCTCATTAGCTATTAATATCTTTTTAGGCTGCTTCACTCTGGATGAATTCTTCGTCATGAATTTTAGAACCTTGATATTTTTTAGGAATATTTTTGAAATTAGTGTGTAAAATGGTACTCAATTTAGGTCTGCATGATGTTTCCTGGTGATTGGATTCAGGTTATGTTTCTTTAGCAGGAAAAATCTCAGAAGTGTTGCCAACTTCTCATTTGGTACAAGAAGTTAGCACCAATCGAATGGTGCATGGTTTTTATTTGTCCCATAACTGATGATGCTTATTTTGATCATTTGATTAAGGCAGTGTCTGCCAAGCTTCTCCAAATAAATTTACTCTGCTACCCTTTGTAATTAATACATATTTTGTGAGATGATACTTTGCAACAATGTAAATACCTTGTCATCAAATGTTTACCTTTATTTTTATTTCTATCTGTATGCACTTATAGTTTTCTATTTTATTTAGTGGAGCTGTCATCAGCAGCATCAACTGAGAACCTGTTAGACATTCAAATTATCAGGTGCCATTGTATATTTATCTAATCAGAAATTCCTGGAATGGGGCCCAGGAATCTGTGTTTTAATATTTGTTTCAGGATGTTGTGAGGCATGCTAAGGATTGAGAATCACTGGAATGCTAGATCTCCATCCTGACTCTATGTTAAAAATCACCTGCAGAGATCGGGCATGGTGGCTCACTTCTGTAATCCTAGCACTTTGGGGGAGCCCAAGGGGGGAGGATTGCTTGAGGCCAGGACCAGTCTGAACAAGAGTGAGACCCTGTCTCTAGGAAAAATTAGCTGGGCGTGGTGACATTTGCCTGTAGTTCCAACTACTCAGGAGGCTGAGGCAGGAGGATCACTTGAGCCTGGGAGTTTGAGGTTGCAGTGAGCTGTAACCGTGCCACTGCACTCTAGTTCAGGTGACAGAGTGAGACCTTGTCTCAAAAAAAATAAAAAAATCACCTTCAGTAACTTTTAAGAACTACGTATTACTGAGTCTCATCCTCATAGATTAGACAAAAATTGCATCTAGATGATGCTGCCCGTCATCAATATTTTTTATCTTCTAAAATAATTCTACTGTGCAGCCAGTAGTAATTGAAACCACCAGATTTTATCTGAAACAGTGGTTCTCAAATGTGGTTCTATCTTATAATCATCTAGGGAGCTTTAAAAAATATTTGATGCCTGGGTATTACCCACAGAGATTCTGATTTATTTGTTCTGGAATGCAGCATGAATATTATAACTTAAAAGTACTAGAAATATCTGGAGAATTTTTAAACCTACTGATGTCCAGTTCAAGCTATACTCCACACTAGTTAAATCAAAAACTGTAGTAGTGGTATCTAGCAGCAGTTTTAAAGCTCCCCAGGTGACTACAATGCACAGGAAGTTTGAGAACCAGTGCTATGGGTCCTTCTATACCTCACAATGTACTCTTTCATAGCAAGGATACTACTTATAATTGTAATTATAACTATCCTGTATTGAAACCATAAGGTGTGCTAGCATGGAGCTAAGAACTTTGCATTTAAATGTAATTATCATAATATCTTTCTGTGTTGTATGTTTTTGTTTACACCATACGGATGAGGAAATTGAGACAGGTCAAATAATCACCTTGGCCGAAATTATACAACCAGTACATGGAAAAGCAGACATTCTAACCTAACGTCTCAAACTTCAGAAAGTTTGCTCTTAGCAATCACACTCCATCTCTTCTCACTCTTTATGGGGGAAACCTCTTTTATGTGAGCTCACGTAAGACATTTATTTAATTTTAACAAACATGCCTTGATTATAATAGAAAGTATTCTAAGTTTCTGACATGCAGAAACAAAATAACATGTGCAAAGATTTCAGAGATCTAAGGAGCATGCCTTCAAATGGAAAGTGTCCTGGTTTGGGTATAACACCCCATGGTGACTCAGCAAAGAGTAATAAAGTAGGGTAAATAGCTCAGGATTTGGAATCAGAAATTGGAAGAATCCTATCTTTGTTGATCTCTCTCTGATTTCTTTACCTATAAATGGGGGAAATAATAACCATTGCCCAGAATTTCTAAGATTTAAATGATGAAAAAAATAGCTACTGCATCATGCCTGGCACATAGAAGATACTTTCTAAATAAAAGACTTGGATCTAAGTCTTCTTTTATAAAATTTTTTTTTTCCAGGTATAGGAAAGATTGGAGGACCATGAGCAGGAGATCAACTTAGGCATCTGCCTCAAATCAACAGTATCTGTGTCACCTAGAAGATTATTAGAAATGCAGAATCTTGAGTTCCACCCCAGATTTTGTATTTCAGCAAGAGCCCCTGCGATTTGTGTGTGCAGTCAAGTTTAAGCAGATACCCTAGTAGGTCCCTGATAGAGTGAAACACGTTGGTTAAATTTTAATGAGACATGTGGGGAGGTTGGTGGTTAGGGATTGAGGCAAGGCTGCGGAGGGAGTTTGGGAAGGTTTCAGAATATAAAATGTAAGCCTCAATTATACACAATTCTCCTTCAAGCCAGCCCTAAGCTAGCACTTTGTTTTTCACAGAATCTGGGTACAGGTTTTAAATTCCTTTTGTTATTACCATCAAGTTAATATCCCACTCAATTGTTTCTGACTATCCAATGACTTGTGTTGTCTGGTTGCTGAGGATTTTCCTTTAACATTTTTATAATAAGTTGATATTTATTTTCTGGCTGAGAATTTGTTCTTTCCTCTTAATGAGGAGTTGAAGGGTTTGAGGAGGAAATGAATTAGTCAGGTGTTTGTATCTTCCTAAGGACGGTCAACAGAGTGTATACCTTAGGAAAGGTTATATACCATCCTGAGGCCACGTCCTTGTGACAGAAAAGAAAACATCATCTAGTTCCATGATAACAATTTTGTATATAAGGAAATAGAATGGCAAGGAGAATAAACCCTCACTGTCCTCATAATGTTAAAAGGTCTTTTTTGGTTAAGGCTGTCGTGTGTCTATAGGCTATCTTGGACACCTTCAAGGCACAATTACAATATTCACGCATGAAATTCCTAACTTCGTGCTTGAAGCTACTTGAAATTTTGAATGTTCTCAGTCCATTTATTACATTACATTGTGTGTTCTTTTTTTGTTGTTATTGTTTTCCTGAATGGCAGTGAGTCTTGCTCTTTATAAAATATTCGGAGGGGGAGTGAGGATGAGATTGTGGGAAGGAGAAAATGTCATCAGAGAAGAACTGCAAAATACCACCGTGAAAAGGATAGCACATTGTAAGAGGCGCGGATATGGTAGATGGTCCTTATTCAATGAAGAGCGAATCTCGGCCTAACGACCAGATGGCAGAGCTGAACACAGAAATTCCATATGTGTGATGGCAGCGAGGGATGGCCATTGACATACTTGCTTTTCCAGCCAAATGCCTCGGCAGATGCAGAGTTTTACACTTTAACATTGCAATATGGCACTAAAACCCAGGAGAAGAGTTAGATGCAAGATTGAAAACCGATTTAAAGTGGCAGAGTTTAAATCCTGTCCTATTCTATTAGGGTGAAAGCTATGAACGGAAAGTGAGGGGAGACTGGCCCTCTCTAGGACTGTACTTTGGATCTGCTGGTCTTTTCGTGTTATGTGAAGATGAGCCAAACCTGGTCATGTTAGTTATAAGCCCCTTGCTGTCCCCAAGTCTTTCTAAAAAAATAAAAATAAAAATCATGTTCACAAATGAACTATTAAAGCAGCATTAATGTGCTCTGCCTGGAGTCTAAAAGTTTGTAGTATGAGTTATTTTCCACTTTGAATAAACTGCAAGATGCACTCGAAAATTAGATTTTCATTTAATGGCATTTTTCTGTGTGAGGAGCTAGAGGCAGCATCTCCACACAAAAGGGATGGCGTCTGTGCTGCACTGCATAGAAAGCCCTAAGAAAAATTTACTAGAATTTAACACTCACAGACTTGAACCATTTTAATATGCATAGTTTTTGGAATATTCACAGGCAGCAAAGTTTTCTGAAATTATTAAGCTGTGGGCTGGGATATCATCGCAGCCTCTTTCCTTGGGTCTCCGCTGTCTTCCATAAAGGGTGACTGCCAAAGGCAGCAACGGCAAACTCATTTTCCCCAGCACATCCTCGGTTGAGCAGGAAAAGAAATTCTTTTACACTTTTGTGTTAACTTGATCAAGTTCTTGGGATTGATATGGGGTTCAAAGTTCACTGAAAGCAATAGTGCGAGTCAACTTTGGCCCTGTCTCTCCTTGCTTCTACCACGGGTCCTAATGTTCTGTTGAGAATAGGAAATGTCTTCAGTGACAACTGCCTTCCTTTTCACTAATATCCCTCTGTTTTTCTATGTGAATCTTAAGATCCAGATGTAAGAAACTGCTATCCATTCACTGGTCATACCTGGTCTTTTCATATCACTGCATTTTTCTTCATTGTGTGCCGCTTAATGTTGCTCCCATTCTTCTCTATTCTATTGTTTTCTAGTGGTTTATTTTTGAACGTGAATGAATGCGATCATACTTCCTTGGAGGACAAGAATTGAGACTTTAATTTTTATATCCCCATAGAACCAGGGGCATTGAGATATTTAATTAATATTTGTGGAATTGAATTAATGATCATGAGGCTTAGTGGACTTATGTATAATACCAAGTTAGACCTGGGGGAGGGAAGGGAAGTGGCAAAGATAAATTTGCATTTGTGTGGCTCAGAGAGTAGGGGAAATGTGGTAGACGTCAAAGGCACAGATCATCTGCTGCTACTGGCAATAAGTTTGGTAACCGCTAGGTAGAAATACACACCCATCTTGCTCACCACACTGTACCCAGTTCAAACTCTACCTCCTGCAAAAACTGTCTCTGATGACACTAATGAGCTATATTTTCTCTGCCTTTTATAAACTCCCAAAGTAAATATTTTAAGATGACAAATAGCAACCGGCATACTCATAGTAAAAATAGCAATAATTAACATTTATGAGTATGTACTACATGTCAGATACTGCATTAAGTATGCATTATCTCACTTAATCTTCCCAACAATTCTATGGGGTAGGCATTATAAGTTTATTTATTTTTAAAAATGGAAAAATTCAAAAAGCTCGGATTCAAGGAATATATTTTAGGGAGATTATATAAGCTCTCCAAGGTCACAGATCTGGCAAATAATAATGGTGGGAATTAAAGGCTGTTATATTTAATTCTAGAATACAAATTCTAATTATTATGGTGTTACATAAAAATATGATCATTGCACTTTCAACTAAATTTGTTTTTTTGTTTTTTTTTTTTTGAGACAGAGTCTTGCCAGTGCCGTGGCATCAGCCTAGCTCATAGCAACCTCAAACTGCTGGGCTGAAGCAATCCTCCTGCCTCAGTCTCCCCAGTAGGTGGGACTAGAGGTGCACGCCACCATGCCTGGCTAATTTTTTCTATAGTAGAGATGGGGTCTTGCTCTTGCTTAGGCTGATCTCTAACTCCTGACCTCAAGCAATCCTCCTGCTTTAGCCTTCCAGAGTGCTAGGATTACAGGTGTGAATCACCACGCCTGGCCTTTAACTAAATTTGTGTCGTTTAGTATTGACAGTCTGTCTTAGTCTACTTAGGTTAACATTCAGAGCTTTTCAAGTCACAAGGACACAACTTCTTCTATTTATTAGCTCTAGAACATGGCCTTAGCATATTCCAATGTGCATTTGTTTTCATATGTTGTTTTCCTGACTTGAGATTTTCTTACCCATCTCACCCCATGCATGTCATATTTTGGACCTGAATTGATTTAATTCAATTTCCATATCCACATAAAAACTTCTTCTGACCTTTTAAGCCCAAGATGACCAATTTATCTGATGTAGCTTTAAATCTTTCCACCTCCCTTGACCACCTCAGCACTTGGCCTAGTCCACGTTGCTATCATTTCTTACCTCAAGATTCTCCACAGGCTGCTCCTTCTCCCTGGAGTCACTCCACCTCTGCCCAGTTTACTCCTGTACTTCCTTCAAATTCAGAACTCTTTGAGTATAAAAAAAGAAAAGCCAACAACTTTCAAGTCACAGGCTAACTTTTGGCTAAATACTAAAGCCAATGCTAACATTGAATTTTTTTTTCCAGCTTGAGTTAGATTAGTCATCACTTTTAGTAAGCTGCCCAATATTTAAGAGAGAGAACTGAAAATTGGCATCTTTCTCCCTCCTTGGAGGAATTTATATACACCAGAGCTCTTAGCACTTAGAGTACATTGTCTGATTCCTTGTTCCTCATACACCTGGTGTGTGATGCCTACAACAATATGTATTATCTGATATGGTTTTCTTACTATGTGACCTTGGGATTCCTCCCAACCAGTGGTGGGGTCCCTGTCCATTTCATGATCACAGGCGGAATTCTGTGACTGCTTTGACCAATTCAATATGGTGGAAGAAAAATGATGTTTTATGGCATTAAATTGATCAAAATTCTATTTGTTAGCTTCAAAATATGGCCTTAGCACATGAGTAAATGATGCACACTTTCTTCTTGCTTTTTGGGGGTGCTCAGTCTTGGAACTCTGTTGCCATTGCTATGAACAGACCCACAGAAAGGTTGTATGAAGAGGCCAGAAGTAGGAGTTCCAGCTTTCTGCCCAGCTAAGGTCCTTGTTAACAACCAGCATCAACTGTCAGGTTTACAAGTAAGAATGCTGCCAAATGATTCCAGTTCGTAGACATTGAGTAACCTACAAACATAATGGGGCAGAGATAAGCCAGTTTCACGAAGCCCTTCTTGAGTTTGTGAGCATAATAAAATGGTAGTTTTATATCATTCACTTTTGGACAGATATGTTATGTAGCAATATTAACTGAAGCAACATCCCAGTTTTAATGGTGATTCCTGCCCTCTTTAAAACAGGTCAAAGACATAAGACTTCTAAGGAACTCACCATTGGCCCAAAGGCTGGTGGTAGGGATTTCAGTAAGAAAGGTAATTCCAGGAAATGTCCTTGTCCAGTATTATGCTCTCTTTTAATACTTTTTTTCCCTGTTACTCATCTGTGAAGTATTTTCTATGTAGCTGCTGATAATATAGACCTCGGGCCAAGTTCCACTTTGTAAGTTCTAGTGGGCTCATTTGGAGGTCCAGGATAAAGAGGCATGGATTTGATATCTTAAGGTAGCTTGACTTAAAAAAATTATCCTTGGAATTTTTTCCCTTGTCTTCCATTTACCATAAAAATGGTTTATCTTTAAACTCAGCTTATAGTTTGTTAAATAACTATAGTTAACTTGCTTAGGAGTTTCAAAGAGAATTATCAGCTCAGGCAAGGATTAGAATGTTTGTCTGGAATGTTGTTTCTTAGTGTAAACTCCTCTAAAACCTGCAGCTGAGACAAGCTGATGGACTTTACCTTGTTAAGTGTCCAGGGAGTCAGTTTGCTGACTTTCTTCTTCCTGAAGACATGCTTAAGATTATCCTGTTCCTTTGTCTGTGCTTTTGCACACATCCACCACCCTGGTTTAAGTCTTATGTATGCTTTCTTTGTAGGATACTCAAAACAAACAAACAAAAAAACCAAATATGTTCCAATCTCTGCCCATCTTATTCCATTCTGTCACATGATGGAATTCAAGGCCATATAATGAAATAATAATTAATAAAAGCATAGGAGTAATACTACCTGAGGTAATGTCTTGGTTTTGCCTCTAATAAGGTGGATAATTTAGATGAAATTTCTTAACCACACTGAGTCTAAGTTTCATCATTTGTAATATGAGGTTAAAAATAGTGCCAACCTCTGAGGTTGTTGGGAGGATTAGATAACCTAACACATGTAAATCACTTAGAATAGTGCCTGATATGCAATAAGAGAGGACTAGCTATAGTAATATAGGATGTGTGGAGGTCAAGTGATAAAAATACAAGAGGGGCATATTAAAGATATGTTGAAGATTAATAATTGCATCAATATATATAAAGCACCTGCTCTAATCCAGGAACTGTGCTAGGACTATCAAAATGAATTATATAATTTCCCCATCCATTAATGCTGAGGAGTTTGAATCCCAAGAGACAGAGTCAATGGTGGAAATGCAAAAGGAAAAATTATGGGGAAATATGATTTTAGACTTGGACACTTTGACTTGAAGTCTAATTGACTCATCCATGTAGAATTGTGAAGAATTGAAAATTCCCTATCATTGTTTGTCTGCTGGAGTTTTCCCACATTTTTTCCCCCCACTGGAAAATTAACTATTTATTTAACTATTAAATATACATTGCTTTAATTCAAAAAATTACTTTGCTCTGTACTTGATTCTTGTCTTGCTTTACAAACTAGATCAAGAATGTCTTGAGGCAGGACTGTGCTTTCTCTGTTGCATCTGGTTAGAATTTTTTATTTTGTAAATACTCGTGTCAAGAAAAGTTTTCTAAAGCTTGGGAATAAGGCAAAATAGAAAAGTGTTTGTTCTTTCAATGTCTTACTGTGGGCATCATTTAACAGGCTCACTCAAGGACTATTTGAGTCTCTAGGAGAACATACCTCTATTTAACTTTGCTTTTTACCATTTAATTAGAGCCCAAATATTTTGAAGTTATATATTTACTTGTAAGTTCTGTATCAATAGAAAAGATAACTCCAAAGATTATTACCTTGAAGGATATTAACCAACTTTGTATTTAGTTGAGCAATTTTATTTCTAACATTAGTTTTTTAAAAATGTCTATAATACCCAGTTTCTCAGATACTCTTGGAACCAGCTTTATCAGCTTATGTATTGGTTTTCTCATTGACGAGTTAAGAAATCTTTGGTGTATACTTACTCTATTTTTGTATTGGAGTAATGTCTTTAACTTTTGAAAATTATATTCTGATTCTTGTTATCTTCATGTGAACCAAGAGTCAGAAAAGTATTGTAGGTTATCGAATATAGCCATATATTTATTGCTATAAATTTCCTCCAAGCACATTTTTATCTGTACCACAGAATATCTGAGTTACAGAATTTTCATTATCATTCAGATGCAAGTATATTCTAATTTTCATTTTGATTTATTCAATAGAACTATGGGTTAAGGGGTATTATACATTTCTTAATTTCCAAACATACAGTGATTCTCTAGGCTTTTTTTTTTTTTTTTTGAGACAGAGTCTAACTGTGTTACCGGGGCTAGAGTGCCGTGGCGTCATCTTAGTTCACAGCAACCTCAAACTCCCGGGCTCAAGCGATCCTCCTGCCTCAGCCTCCCAAGTAGCTGGGACTACAGACATGCACCACCATGCCTGGCTAATTTTTTCTATATATTTTTAGTTGTCCAATTAATTTCTTTCTATTTTTAGTAGAGACGGGGTCTTGCTCTTGCTCAGGCTGGTTTCTAACTCCTGAGCTCAAACAATCTACCCACCTCGGCCTCCCAGAGAGCTAGGATTACAGGCATGAGCCACTGCGCCCGGCCTGTCACTCTCTTTTAATTTGTGCCCACTGCCTTTTCTGAATGACCTTACAAGCTTCTTAAGGACAGAGACTTGCGCATCTTGCACCTTTCCCACCCCCTAGCACAGTCCCGCACCTGTTCGATTGTTTGGCGAACCGTTCCCTCGCAACCCCTCGGCCATCAGCCACCCCTCCATTTTCTCTAACCTGGGGTGTTGACTCCCAAACCTCAGTGAGCACCAGAATGACCCAGGGAACCTTTATGAACTAAAGATTCCTGGGGATCATCCCAGAGCTACAAAATCAGAACCTCCAGGGATGGGACCTTGGAATCCAAATATTTTAAAAAGTGCTTAGATGATTGCAATGAGCTTCTGGGTTTGGGGACCACTACTCTTAGAGATATAGAAGTTTGTCCCTGTGGCCTTGGACTCCCCTGACCCCAAATGACTCAATTCATTCAAGACCACGTCACTAAAACCCGTGGTCCACTTTCATCAGGCCAGCCTTCCTATGGAACCCCACTCCGTTCTCCTGCCCCACTCCTTCCCCTTGTCTTCCCTGTCCACCAGACAACCTCCTCTTATTGCTCCTTCCCTCTCCCTCTGTTCCTTCCCATGAATGTGCACACACACCCCTTCCCAGCATCCCAGCCCCAGCCTTCTTCTGAATGGACCCACATGTTGGCACTGACCCTGCCTGAGCCTTCTCAGCTAGCACATTTTGCCAACAATGACTTGGAGTGAACTAAAGAAAATGTCTTAGTATTTATGCTGACTATTTAAAGATAGCTTGTGCATGCATTTGTTCCAAAACAAACACTTCAGAATATGGCCGATTAGGTAAAAGATGCCCAGAATTCTATTTGCAGTCTATCTTTTATCTTACAACAAGTTCTCAAGTGGGGAAAAAAAATCCATTTAAAGTACTTTAGTGCCTTTGAGAGCACAGGAGGAGTTTCAAAAAGATGAGATCTTCCCAAATGAGGTCTCCAGTTCAAGAGCCAGTAGCCTTTAGTCCTGCCTTCTCATGCCCTGTTTGATGTGCACTGAAGTCCAGAATGCCAGGGTTGGCAAAAAAAAAAAAAATACCCTTCAATATCATCTTCTCCAGAGGCTGACAGATTCACAAAAAGTTCTTAGAGCACAAACCAAGTGTTTGAAACATCCTTAAAATTGTTGTTGTTGTTGTTTCGTACCACCATGCTCAAAGGGCACACCCTGTCTTGTCTGCCAAGAGATGGAAACAGCGCTCTTCTCTATGCTATACTAATCCTCGACACACTTGTGCCAGCCATTTGAGGAATTCAGCCAGGGATCACTGATTCCCCACCACAGAGGCACTATTTCTCAACAGAGGCACTATTAACATCTGGGACCTGACAATTCTTTGCTGTGAGGGGCTATGCTGTGCATTATGGGATGTTTAGCAGCATCCCTGGCTGCTACCCGGTACTCCCCCACCCTTACACCCGCCTAAGTTGTGATGATCAAAAATATCTTCAGACATTGCCAAATGTCCCCTGGAGGACAAAATTGCCCCTGGTTAAGAGTCAGTGTTTGAGCTCTGTCAACAGACTCTGCCACCATCAGCTTCCAGTTCTGTTGACTCTGAAAACATAGAGTCAGGAGGCAGAGTGGCTTTTGACTATCACATGGGGGTGACCCAACAGTGGGAGTGTTCTACGGTGGACACAGGGCTCACCATGGCAACCCTCTTGGATGAGAATATTGAGAGGGAAAAGGTAATACATTCAAGTGTAGCCACACACTCATTTCTCTACAGTCAGAGTTAGCCTGAGACTGAGACGGTTACCTGAAAACTTTAGTTGGTAGATGGTCAGAGGTCCATATTTGAATCCCAGCTCAGCCCCTGATTAGCCGTGTGACCTTGGACAAGTTACTCAACCTATCTGTGTCTCCATCTCTTTATTTGTAATATAGAATAATAATATCTATATTGTAAAGTTGTTCCAAGAACTAAATGATAACGCATGCACTCAACACATAGCAAGTACTTAACCAATGTAACCCATTTTTAAAATTTCCGGACAAATCTTTTGATTCTTTTTTTATGATATAGAAAATAGATTTCTGTCCAAATTCTCCAGATAATTGTGTCAACCTCTTGGTTTGTTGATCTTAAAGCAGTTTATTAAACATCAGCTTTAGAATCTTTTCTTCTTGCTCTATATGGGAAGTACAGATGCCTTCTCCTTGAGAACGTCCATGGTTATCAACAAAGACACAGCTCTCCTGGGGAAACTGCCCACCACCACCAGCTGGGGTCAGGATCTTGGCCACAGGCTCCTTGGCCTGAGGCTGTTTGCTCCACAGGTACTGAGCACTGGGGTGTTTTACAAACATATTTAACCCCATCGTGTCCATGAAAGGGTTTACTAATGTATTCAATTACAAACAAGAGATAATTTTTTAAAAATGGAAACAAGCAAAAAGGTAGTAAATGCTACCCTTGTGTATGGACCAAGCCACTCAACATTAGGAAGGTTATATAGGACAAAGGGTAATTGTGTAATATATGAAAGCTGCCTTGCCTCTGCAGTCAACCACAATCAGCAAGAGATAGGACAAGTACTAGATTAAACCCAACGGACCTGACGTGCCATGGCTTAAAGCTCAGCACCAGCAGAATCTACGAGCTACACACAGGAGAATGCTAGCTGCTTGAAGACTCAGAGGCTAGGAGTGCTGAAATGTTTAGGCCAACGCATGGATATTTCCTCTATATAAGGCTCCTTTGAATTTGCCCGATTTCAGAGAGTAGTGGGGTGGTGGACATGAAGCTGCTAAGGAGATTCTTACGATACTTGCAGATGTTATCTGTCTCAATGGAATTTTCAACATAGAAAAAGTGGATTTGTTGGTGGAAAATATGCCTGAGAGTGCATACACGGGGCCGGAGGAGGAGCATGTGTTTAATTTTAAAACATGCCTGTTTGGTGGAAATAAATCTGCGGGCCGCAAGCTTAAACCCTTCCAAGGCAACTGGAATGACAAACAGTGCACTTAAGAACAGCCTTTCAGGACCCAACCTGCTTCTGCTTGGAGAAGCTTCCCGACATGAATAGTCTTGCTGCTGCCTGGCAGCCACTTCGTTATTTCTCCACAAATGCGACATGTAAGCTCAGATTTGTAAACATGGGGATGATTTTTAAAATTCTTCATAAACAGATGGTATAGCTCCAACCTAGACTATATCAGTCTGTAATCTTTAGGAGATGATGAAAGAGTGGCTTCCGTAGAGGTTTAGCTTTGTAGAGCAGGAGCCAGAAGTAGCTTAGCAGAGCACAGGAAAGCAGGTTCGACCCTGTGGCTATTCACTTCCCCTTCTTCTCCCTTCTAGTCCAGCAAAGTCTGAGGCCTTGAAATTCCACCCAAACCTATTGGCTCATGTAGAAAAATGAGCAAGGAGAATGAGCCAGGCAGCTGACCCAGGCACCAAGACTGAGTTATCCATCAGGACTGAGCTCTGGGGCAATTTACATTTATAAATCCACATCATTATAGAGTAAATCTTAGAAGTTAGCTGTGACAGTTCAGTTTAGAACGTAAGATGACTTATTTCAACATAGCATGTGTTTAAAAAAATTTTTTTTTCTAAATAATTTTAGACTTACAGCAAAGTAAAAATAGCCAGGCACTGTGGCTCACACCTGTAATCCCAGCTACTTGGGAGGCTGAGGCAGGAGGATCGCTTGAGGCCAGGAGTTTGAGGCTGCAGTGAACTATTACTTTGCCATTGCACTCTAGCCTGGGTGACAGAGCGAGACCCTGTCTCAAAGAAAAGAAAGAAAGCAAGAAAGCAAGAAAGCAAGAAAGCAAGAAAGAAAGAAAGAAAGAAAGAAAGAAAAAGAATAGTACAGAGGATTTTTCATGTATCTCTCACTCAGCTTCCCCTAAGGTTTACATCTTGTGTAACCATAGTACAGTGATCAAAGCCAAAAAATGAACTTTGGTACAACACTATTAACTGGACTACAGGTTTATTTGGAGTTCACCAGTTTTTCCACTAACGTCTTTTTTCTGTTCCAGGATCCAAGCTAGGATCCCACATTGCACTTGGTTATTTTTCTTAATCTTTTCTAAACTGTGCAAGTTCCACAGTCTTTCCTTGTGGTTCATGATTTTGTCACTATTGAAGAACAGCAGTCCATTATGTTGTCGAATGTCCCTCTATTTGGGTCTCTTTTTGATTTCTGATGAATTTTTAGCAAAGATACCACATAAGTGATGTGTCCTTCCCGGTGTATCATAGCAAAGAATTCATGATGTCCATAATTCTTATCACTGCTGATGTTTACCTTGGTCACTTGATTAAGCGGCTGGGCTAGTCTGCTGTAAAGTCACCATATTTCCCATTTCGGGTAATAAATATCTTGAGGGTGACATCGTTAGGCTATGCAAATATCCTGTTTCTTTTCAAACTGTTGCCCACTAATTGGCAGCATCCATTGGTGAGTCTCGCTGGCAACAATTATTACTGTGGTGTCCTAATGGGGATTTTGTATTTTCCTTGTTTCTTCTATATTTATTAATTGGAATTCTTCTGTAAGGAAGAACTGTCCCTTCTTATTTATTTATTCATTCAATTATTTATTTCATACCAGTATGGACTCATGAGTGCTTATTTTATCCTATGCACTATGATCTAATTATATTGTGATTTATCTTGTATGTCAGAATGGTTCCAGCTTTGGCTATTGGGAGCTCTTGCAGGTTGGTTCCTGTATCCTTTCAATCCTGTGCCTCCATTCCTTTTTTGAGCAGTTTCTTACTTTCTGACACTGCAAGATACTTCAGGCTCATCTTGTTTTCCCTGCTCCAACTCATCAACCACTTCTTCAAGGTGCCCTGGTTTGTTTTAATGGAGAATAGCATTTAGAGACCAACATCTGGGCACTAGATGTATGCTCATTGCTGCGGGATATCATTGCTTAGGCTCTCTTAGCAGATAGAGCTAGGAAATACATGTACAGGCATAACTTGCAGATGTTGTGGGTTTAGTTCCAGACCACCGCAATAAAGTGACTATCCTAATAAAGCAAGTCACACAAATTTGTTTCCTGGTTCATATAAAAGTTACATTTACACTCTACTGCAGTCTATTAAGGGTGCAGTAATATTATGTCTAAAAAATGTACCTATCTTAATTAAAAATAATTTTTTCTAAAAAATGCTAATCATCTGAACCTTCAGGAAGTCATAATCTTTTTCCTGGTGGAAGGTCTTGCCTCAGTATTGATGGCTGGTGACTGACTGGGGTGGTGATTGCTGAAGATTAGGGTGGCTGTGGCAATTCTTGAAATAAGACAACAATAAAGTTTGACATGTTGATTAACACTTCTTTTCAGGAAAAATTTCTCTATGGCATGTAATACTGTTTGATAGCATTTTACCCATAATGGAACTTCTTTCAAAATTGGAGTCAATCTTCTCACACACTGCTGCTGCTCTATCAGCTAAGTTTATGGAATATTCTACATCCTTTGTTGTCATTTCAACAGTGTTCACAGCATCTTCACCTGGAGTAGTTTCCATCTCAAGAAACCACTTTCTTTGCTCATCCATAAGAAGCAACTCCACATCCATTCAAGTTTTATCATGAGATTGCCAGTCTCATCTTCAGGATCCACTTCTAATTCTGGTTCTCTTGCTATTTCCACCGTATCCGCAGATACTTCCTCCACTGAACTCTCGAACCCTCAAAGTCATCTATGAGGGTTGGAATCAACTTCTTCCCAACTCCTGTTAATGTTAATATTTTGACCTCCCATGAATCATGAATGTTCTTAATGGCATCTAGAATGATGAATTCTTTCCAGAAGGTTTTCAATTTACTTTGCCCAGATCCATCAGAGGAATCACTGTGGCATCAACAGCTTTATGCAATATATTTCTTTTCTTTTTTTTTTTTTTTGAGACAGAGTCTCACTCTGTTGCCCGGGCTAAAGTGAGTGCCGTGGCGTCATCCTAGCTCACAGCAACGTCAAACTCCTGGGCTCAAGAGATCCTCCTGCCTCAGCCTCCCAAGTAGCTGAAACTACGGACATGCACCACCATGCCCGGCTAATTTTTTTTTTCTATATATTTTTAGTTGTCCAATTAATTTCTTTCCAATTTTAGTAAAGACGGAGTCTCGCTCTTGCTCAGGCTGGTTTCGAACTCCTGAGCTCAAACAATCCACCTGCCTCGGCCTCCCAGAGAGCTAGGATTACAGGCGTGAGCCACCGCGCCTGGCCTATATTTCTTAAATAATAAGACTTGAAAGTTGAAATAACTTCTTGATCCATGGGCTGCAGAATGAATGTTGTGTTAGCAGGCATGAAAGCAACAATAATCTCCTTGTGTATCTTCATCAGAGCTCTTGGGTGACCAGGTGCATTGTTAATGAGTAGTAATATTTTGAAAGGAATCTTTTTTATTTTCTGAGCAGTAGGTCTCAACAGCTGGCTTAAAATATTCAGTAAACCATGCTATAAACAGATGTGCTGTCATCCAGGCTTTGTTGTTCCATTTGTAGAACACAAACAGAGTAGATTTAGCATAATTCTTAAGGGCCCTATGATTTTTGTAGTGATAAATGAGCATTGGCTTCAACTTAAAATCACTGGCTGCATTAGGCCCTAAAAAGTGAGTCAGCCTGGCCTTTGAAGCTTTGAAGCCAGAGATTGACTTCTCCTCTCCAGCTATGACAGTCTAAAGTGGCATCTTCTTCCAAAAGAAAGCTATTTTGTCTACATTGAAAATCTGTTGTTTAGTGTAGCCACCTTCATCAATAATCTCAGCTAGATCTTCTGGTAACTTGTGCAGCTTCTACATCAGCACTCGCTGCTTCACTTTGCACTTTTATGTGATGGAGGCAGCTTCTTTCCTTAAACCTCATGAACCAACCTCTGCTCTCTTCAAACTTTTCTTCGTCAGCTTCCTTGCCTCTCTCAGCCTTTGTAGAATTGAATACAGTTAGGGCCTTGCTCTGGATTGGGCTTTGGCTTAAGGGAAGGTTGTGGCTGGTTGGATCTTTTATTCAGACCACTCAAACTTTCTCCATATCAGCAATAAGGCTGTTTCGCTTTCTTATTATTCATGTGTTCACTGGAGTAGCACTTTTAATTTCTTTCAAGAACTTTTCCTTTGCATTCACAACTTGGCTGTTTGGCCCAAGAGGCCTAGCTTTCAGCCTATATCAGCTTTGGACATGCCCTCCTCACTAAACTTAATCATTTCTAGCTTTTGATTTCAAGTGAGAGGTGTGCAACCCCTCCTTTCACTTAAACACAGAGAGGCTAAATTCAATATTGTTGTGTTTCGGGAAATAGGGAGGCCCAAAGGAAGGGAGATATGGGGAACAATCCATTGGTGGAGCATAATATTTACTGTTTTCTTCAATCCTGGGATAATTCTGTCACAATAATTCCCTCATTGCTGTCCCCTGTCGTTAGCCCCATCTGTTGGCAATCACTAATCTGTTTTCTGTTCCTAGAGTGGCCTTTTCCAGAATGTAATATGAATGGAGTCATATAATGGTCTTTTGCATCTGGCTTATTTCACTCAACAAAAAGCATCTACATCATCTCGGCTTGCACGAATCAATAATTTGTTCCTTTTAGTTGCTGAATAATATTCCAATTCTTAGGCACCGCAGGCTATTGCTGCCTTGAGTCCAGGCTAGAGTATTCCAGTATTCCAGAGGAAAAAATGATACTTGCCTGGCTCCTATGGTGGTACTTTGGATCCTGGTCTTTTTTCTCAATCTGCCTGCTACTATTAATATTTACTTTTCAAAGTCTTCAAACAGCTTGTGTATCATCCTGCCCAGGTGTTATAAGTGCAGTACATGGGAGAGGCCAGGTGGAGTATGTGCTTGCCATTCTACCCAGAACTGGGATCTCTGTGTATTGTCTGTTTGCTTTTAAATGTCTGAAGTCAGTGTGTTTCCTGATCCTTATAATGACTTATCTTTATGAAAACTTATAGGATCTTTCCTTTTGGTCCCTAGTGTTTAGAAATTGCTCAGTGATGTTCCTTGGTGTGACTCTATTTTCATCTACCATCTTGGGTACTTGGTGGACCCTTTCATTCTGGAAACTCATGTCTCCCTGTTCTGGGTAAACTTCTTGAATAACTTTGTTGATGGTTTTCCCTCTATTTTTCATTTTTCTCTTTCCGAGACTCCTTCCATTATCCAAATGTCAGGCCTCCTGGACTCATCCTCTTTTTTGTTCATTTTCCAGTTCTTTGTCTTTGTTCTGGTTTCTGGGATACTTCCCATCAATTTGATTTTCCAGCCTCTTTATTTAATTTGTCATCTGCATGCTCCTGTTTTTAATTCTCAAGAGCTCTTGTTCTTGTTCTTTGCATGTTTCTTCTTCTTTTTTTTTAATGACACTCTGTTCTTTTTGTAGGGGTCTCTGTCATTTCTCTGAGGATATTACTTATTTTACAAAAAGTTTTCTTCTCCTTGCTTAGACTCCAAGTTGCTCTTCCCTTCAGTTTGTTGTGAATCTATCTTCATGAAAAAGAGTTGAGAACCAAAAAGCTAAGTGGAATCTCTGAGCTCAAGGCAGGGTGTGTTGCCTGTGAGTCTCGCTGTGGAGCGAGCTGGTTGGGTGGACGACTTATTGAGCAACCCTCATTTCAATGTCTTTGGGTGATTTCTCTTGGGCTGGTCAGATTCTCTGGAGCAGAACTTTAATCTCCTGCTTGTCTCTGGAAGATCTGGCTATCAGTCCCCTGGGAGCTAGGCAGGGGCAGAGGGCTGAGGGATCTTACCACTCTGCATCCACTGTGTGTGAGTCATTTCATCTTTTTGGTTTTTGACATGGTGCTCTTAGCTTCCAAGTCCAGAGCCTTCTGTCTTGCACTCTTAAGAGTGTGAAATCTCTAGACAATGATAGGGTGAGGAAAAGCAGACTCCCCGTGACACAGTGTCAAGGGAGGAGTCTAAAGATGTGTGTCTCTGGGGGTTTTCACCCAATCTTTATTTTCACCACCCTCTTTGAATCTCCACTTCCAGAGGTACCTGGTGCTGTTGGTTCCCAAGATTTTGAAGATTCTGTAGTGAACTAGTTCATCCTTAGCTTAATCAACTGCCGACTCCAGGCCTGTGAAGTCATGTATCCCTCACCCGTCACTGTAGAAGCTGGGAAGCTTCTATAACTCTGTCACCACTGTCTCCTCTCCTGTCTTGCCTGTCCTCATGGGATATGACGTTTAGAACATCTCTTCACTGTAGTTTTAGAGTGTTTTGGAGGGAGTACATTAGATGTATGCATTTGCTCTTGCCTCCTAAAATGGATGTCTAGAACTTATTGTTTTGAAATTACAGAAATCATAACTCTTGATGGGACTTCCATGCCATCTCGACTTTGCTAGGCCTCACCTGGGCAGGTGGCTTGTACTAAGCCACACAGCTAGTTATTGACGTAGCAGCTTTAGAACCCAGGACCCAACTTGCCTGATTCTGTTCATTCTATACCACCACAGTGACCCTTCTTACCATGATCAAGGACAAGTAAAACATACTTTTATTTGGAACTAGTTTAAGATGTACAAGGGGTCGCAATAATAAGTTACAGAGAGTTCCCATGTGCCCTGCCCCCAGCTTTCTTTCATGATTTCACCTTATGTAACAATGGTACATTGTCAAAACCAGCAGCTTGATCTTGGCACAAGACTGTTAAGTCAGGTATAGACTTTCAAGGAACATTTCTGATGTATGAATTTGTATGTTCTGTGAAGAAAAAGCCAGAAAAAGACCCAGTCTTTTCATATTAAGGACCTTACAATGTAAATAGACATGCAAAGATAACCTGCCAAATAACAAAACCCAAACAGAGGCCCAAATGTTAATATGTTTTTGGGCTTCTTTTAGAAAAAGCTGAAAGTGATGGAAAGAGTATGAATTTTGAAATCAGACAAATCTAGGTCTGCACTGAGCTTTGTTACTGAAGATTTGTGGGTCCCTAGGCAAGAAATTTCCCTGATTCTCATTTTCTTGATTGTAAAATGGAGAATATTATTATCTACTTCTAAAGATTATGAGAATTAAATGAGACAGTACGTATATACATACACATATATACATATGCCTATAGTGCATGACAGGAAATAGATATTCATCAAATGGCCAACCTAATAATTATCAATAATAATCCTTAAAGTCATAATTCTCTGGTTGCCCGTGTGAGCTTGAGTCCTGCTCAAATACCACACAGGACCTTCTGCCTCTTAATTTACTCTGTAAGGGTTTAGACAGAAATCAATGACCCAGCAGCCGTTGCTTGTGAAGGAGGCCTCGAGAGGGCAGAATTACTGTCCCAAAACAGGGACGCGTGGGTCCTCTGCTCCTCCTGCGTCCGCATCAGTGTCAGGTATGGGAAGACTGTCAGACATTTAACAAAATGCTAGTAATTTACCTTTACTTTTTAAGAAATCTTTGGAAAAATGACTGTGATTCTTTTGGGTGTAGTACAAGGTCGGGGTGCCTGTCTACCAGCCAGAAGGATGAGTTTGTCTCTCCCCTGCAACGTCAGTTCACAAACAGTTCAGCACGCGCCCAGGTCAAGATCTTTGCTCCTTTCCCAAACTCCCTGATTCCACACACAAGTCCAGGGGTCTCGCCCCAAAGAGAGTTTTCATCACCAGCACAGTGGGATTGCTTTGGAATTTCAGAACGCGTACAAGTTCGAAATTGAGCTTTATTTGATTATCGGAATAAACGTACACGTAAGTGTTTGAACTAACGACTGGAGACTTTTTAAAGGCCTCACCTTGGGCCTCAGGCTGGTTGTCAGATGCGCACGCTGTTTCTCCCCACACCTGAGGCCCCACCTGCCTGACTCTGGCTTGGATTTCCTGCCCTTGGCACCAGCTGAAAGTGGGGCTTGCAAAGGCGGCAGCTGTCAGTTTGGCCCCATAGCAAGGAAGAAGCTCTGCCTGGAAACCTGCCCGTTGTTTAAGTGGCAAAGTCATGACTGCCCTTTGGGGGCCGGGCTGTCTCACCAGACTAAACAAAATCCTCGTGTGGGTCCACCCAAGCAGGTTGATGATAAAACCCTACCTGAGGATAAAGAAAAAGCTACTTTGCAATCATGTATCTTTTCTCCCTCTTATTGCCTGTTACTGGAATGAACGCCTTCCAGGACTTTCTTTATGTCTCCAAGCCCGCCCCACGAAAGATCACCTTTCCTTTTTCCTGTTTATCTCTTGTCAGTGTGTGTCTCTTTTAGGTGTTCAGCTCTAGCTTTTGGTAGTGTCATAGAATTGCTAATTCAAGAAAATCTCTCTCCTGCTAGTCGTGTTATTCACATAACCAGAATATCCTAAAAGGAATTTGGCTATATCTAAATCAGCTCTATGGTAAGTGCTGAACTATAAATGGGAAACATGGTTCGTTACGGGCTGGATTCTTTCCCTTCAAAATGCTATGTTGGAGCCCTAACCCCCCTGTGTCAGAATGTGACTGCTGTATATTTGGAGATGGGGGCTTTAAAGAGGGGATTAAGTTAAAAAATGAACTATGATTCATACCTTGTACCATATACAAAAATTGACTCCTGAGGGTGGGCCTAATCCAGTCTGACTGGTGCCCTTGTAAGAAGAGGAGATTAGGGCACAGACATTCACGGAAGGACAACCATACGAAGACACAGGGAGAAGGCGGCCGTCCGCAAGCCAAGGAGAGAGGCCTTAAAGAAACCAACCCTGCCCCCACCTTGATCTTGGACTCCCAGCCTCCAGAACTGTGAGCAAATAAATGTCTGTTTAAGCCCGCCAGCGTGTGGTACAATTTGCTCAATTTGACATGGGCCTACACTCATGACACCATCATCACAATTATGATCATGAACGTCTGTCATCGTCACAGGTTTCCTCTTGCGCTCCTTTGCAATTTCTCTGCCCTTTTCCCCCATTTTTTAGGCCAACGTTGAATCTGCTCTCTGTCACAGTGGATTCATTCGCCATTTCTAGAGTTTTATATAAATGGAATCGTTCAGTGTGCACTTCTATCACCTTGCATAATTCTCTGGAGGGGCACCTGGGTTGTTGGTGTGTCCACATTCATTCCTTCTTATTGCTAGCAGTGTTCCATGTGTAGATGCACCACGGTGTATCCGTTCACTTGCGGAAAACTCCGGAAAGGCTTGTTATGATTTTTTGAGATTATAAATGGCTATAAGCATTCATGTACAAGTCATTGTTTGGATATATGCTTTTTTTTTTTTTTCCTCTGGGGAAAATACCTGGAAGAGGCTAGAACATATGGTGGGTGTATGTTTAACTTTTTCAGAAACAGCCAAACTGTTTTCCAAAATGGCTGTACCATTTGTGTTACCACCAGCAGTGTCTGAGAGTTCCATTTCCTCCACATCCTTGCCAATACTTTGTATAATTGGTCTTTTTGAGTTTAATCACTCAAATAGATACACAGTAGTACATCATTGCAATGTTAATTTGCGTTTCCCTAATGATGTTGAGCATCATTGCCATCCATCTATCTTTTTTTAATGAAGTGTCTGCTCAAAGCTTTTGCCTATTGTTTTTATCGGGCTGTTTGTTTTCGTATTGAGTTTTGAGAGTTCATTTTGTATTCTAAATACAAGTCCTGGATCACATACATACTTTGCAAATATCTCTTCCAGCGTGTGGCTTGTGTTTTCCTTCTCTTGATAGTCTTTCAAAGGGCAGAAATTTAAAATTTTGGTGAAGTCCAACTTATCGATATTTCCTTTTATATATTTTGCTTTTGTTGTCATATCTAAGAAATCTTTGCCTCGCCCAATACCACCAAGATTTTCTCCTATGTTTTCTTTAACATTTGTTACAGTTTTAAGTTTTACATTTGGGTGTATGGTCCATACACCTGAGAGTGTTCCTAATCTCATCTTCTACCTCACCTGGAAGCTCACACCATTCATTAACCCTCCCCTCCCGGCATCTCTTCCACTGTTCCTTTCTGCTTCTCCTGTCCATGGAGGTGATCACACCAAAACAAACGTTTTCAGTTCCTGCTAAGAGTTGAGTTAATTTTTGTATATGGTACAAAGTATGAATCATAGTTCATTTTTTTCCCCTGCATATGTATGTTCAATGGTTTCAGCACCATTTGTTGAAAAAACTATTCTTTCTCTGTGAATTTCCTTTACATCTTTGTCATAAATCAGTTGTCCTATATGTATGAGTTTATTTCTGGAGTTTTAATTCTGTTCCATTGGTATTTTTGTCTGTCCTTATGTCAATATGGTACCACACTGTCTTGATTACTGTAGCTTTATAGTTGTCTTGAAATGAGGAAGTGTTAGCTCTGTAGCTTTGTTCCTCTGAATGTGCTTTGTAGATAACACGATCATTAATGCCTTCATTGCACTGAGAGATCCTTTTGGGTGGACTTAATTCATTCCTCTCTTAATCCCCACTGCAGCTCTTCTGCTCAAGCCCTACCCTGTGCCTGCTCCTCTCGTGCTTAGTTCTTGACTTTGCCAAATTTAAGGTCATCAGCTAAGAATTCCCTTTTGCCATTGCTCTCCTCCAGCTATAAGGTTATCTACCTTTGCAGTAATCCTTTGCTGCTTCCTTCCTGGCTCAGAGAACAATACTGGTTATAATGACAATTAGTTAATTATAGTTAACAACATTGAGTTCTTGTTATGGGCCAAACACAGATATGTACTTTACACCCTTTCTTAATCTGCATGACATTTCTATCAGACAGAGATACTATTATTGTTCTCATTTTATAGATGGGGGAAACGGAGGCCGTGAGGTTCATTACGTTTTCTGTGCTTGTGCAGCTGGTAGGAGTTGGAGCTGGCATTCAAGCCCAGTGCTGTCTGATTCCTGTCCTTCCTCCTGCCCGGAGCTAACACTCCTGCAGTGGCCCCAGTGTCACCCCTCCTTCCCCATCTGGAAGCTCACACCATTTGTTAACCTCCCCCTCCCTGCATCTCCTCCACTTTGCCTTTCTGCTTGCTCCTTTCAACTCCTGCAAGAGGTTTTCCGAACCTTTCTCTGAAGCCAGACTTTGATTCTGCAGAGTCATGTATGAAGTTGGGTGTTGGATAGCTCCACTGGAATATCCCATGGGCACCTTGAACACCAAAACAAAACTTATCATCATCCTTCCAAACCTGCTTGGCAATAGATTTTAGTTTCAAAACTCAGCTCTGCCACTTACCAGTCAGGAGACTTTTGAGCCTTGATTTCCCAATCTGAAAAATGGGGCTAATAGTCCTGCCTCATAGGGTTGCTTTCAGAGCTAAATGATCATATTAGTTGCTCAAAAATAGGTTATTATTTTTGTAATCATCATCATTGTCATCATCATTGTCATTATCATCATCTCCTGCTACCCCCTTACCTATTTAAGTTCCATAAATGCATCCTTTGCCCTGATATTAATGTCTTTGACTCTGCTGTTACTTCTGCTGGAGGATTTCCCTGACATTCTAGACTAGTGATCACTAAAGTGCAAAATCAATCCATAGAGATGTAGGAAGAAAATATTAGCGCTTCAATTTATATTCATTTTAAAAATCTCATCTTTTAGGTTTTTATTTATATATGTGTTTTAAAATTTTTTTTTGAGACAGAGTCTCACTCTACTGTCCTGAGTAGAGTGCCGTGGCATCAGCCTAGCTCACAGCAACCTCAAACTCCTGGGCTCAAGCAATCCTCCTGCCTCAGCCTCCCGAGTAGCTGGGACTACAGGCATGCGTCACCATGCCCGGCTAATTTTTTCTATATATTTTTAGTTGTCCATCTAATTTCTTTCTATTTTTAGTAGAGATGGAGT
>CAUYSK010007963.1:0-14706 GCA_963575035.1 Avahi laniger
TATATATTATTATTCCAAGGTATTGTGAGGGTACAAACATTCTAGTTACACTTTATGTCTTTGCCTCACCCAAATGCAGGTTAAAGGCATGCCCTTCCCTCCCTTTAGTGCTCCCCGTGTCCTTTAGTTGTAGATTTGCCCCCCCATCCCCCTAATCCCTGGAGAGTATTTCTGCCATGTGATCACCCTAGTGTTGTAATTCTTTTGATAGAGTACTTCTTTGCTGCACAATTTAAAAATGAAAAATAATTTATCTTATATAAAATCATAAAATTACAGGGTTAAAAGAAACCTTCAAAGTTATCTAGTTAAATATCCTTTTGCCCACTTCAAATCATTGACTTTCTACTTTAGTATTTCAAGTGACATCGGTGAAAACACACGTAAGCATTGAGACACACACTATATTTAAAAAATTAACTCAGACCACTATAATGGAAGAAGGAAACTTTATGTGTTACTCTCAAGAAAAAGTAGATACAGATTCCTTTTAGGATAAATACAAGGAAAAATAATCCCTAAAACCATTGACATTGAGTGGCTGCAGGAATTTATTTAAGAGAAAAGATCAAAGAAGAGATAATATGTACATTTGACTAAATAATGACTGAAGAGTTGCTGTACAAACTGTCTACAGGAATTTGAAAATCTTAATAAGAGATAGAAATTACAGAGGTGATTTGAATGGTATAATTAAAAATAATGGGATTAAATTGTGAAAAGGAAAATATACCTGAAATAGAAAATGACCCCCTAATTTTTAATACATGAAATCTATTAGACTGGTAAGTAATCTTAGGGATACAGCAAAATTTATAAATTGCCCAGCACACAGCCACATGATACAGGTCAAATCTCCAGATAGCATAAACACTCTCCAGAGTCAAGGGGGGACAAAATGATCCGGAACATGTTTGATCTCCCTTTTCTTTAATTCTCTCTCTTGAGTAACTGATTTGTCCAAAGTCACAACAGCTATCTTTTCATTTTGTCTTTCACTTCTTAACCTATTTGGCAAGGGCTAATGCCCCTCTTTGACTCTGTGGACAAACAAAAGAAAACAGAAGAGCGAAATATCTCATACAAATCAAAATGCAATTTAACTGAAACTTTTTATTTTACCAAAATCTGATTGTTCTTTACTCTGCTGTAGGGGTTATTTTCTCCTTCCATCTAAACAAAATGATAGATATTTGCCATTTAAACCACATTTACATATTGTTATTATTATATTATCATTGTTATTAATAAGAGCACATGAAAATAAGCTAAAGTGAGAAAAAGGTAAAAAATTAAAAGAATGGTTCTCCCCACTCCTCCCTTTCCTCAGAAGTAACCATATTTGTATTAATATTATGTGTAGTTATAGAGTATCTGTGATTGACATCATATTCTAAATCTGTGGTCACCAATCCCCAAGCTACAGATGGATATTGGTCCATGGCCTGTTAGGGACCATGCCACAGCGCTCCACTGCCCCCCTTTCCCCATCCCCAGCCCTGTCCATGGAAAAATTATCTTCCATGAAACTTGGGTGGAGGACGAAGGGGGGTGCACAGCAGGAGGTGGATGGCCATGAAACCCGTCCCTGGTGCCAAAAAGGCTGAGGACTGCTGCAAATGATTTGCTTACACCTATATTTCTTAATTTATTAAATTCAAACAGAATAACAGTGATGGATAACTATCTCTCAATATCTGTTTTCACCTTCTTTTCAGTAAAAGCATTTTTCTCTGGTACATAGCTAAAGATTACATTTCCCTATGCTTTTCTTGTAGAGTGGTGTGATCATGTGACTACAACTAATAGAATGTGAGAAGTGACCTACAAAAATTTCAATGTGATGCCCTCAAGGTGAAGGAATGTGTTTTTCTCTCCTGCTTTTCCTTATTCCAGGGGCTAGAATAAAGTTACGATGGTTGAAGCTAAATCATCCTTATGGATAGCAAGATGGAAGTTCTGTGTTGAAAATAGCATGCAACATAATACAGGAGCCTAGATTCTTGATCCTGTCAAATCAACATACTAGCCCAGATAAACTACTTAAACTATTGGATGGGAGAAGACAAAACATTACTTTGGCATTTCTTTGCTCCAGCAGCTTAACTTGCATTCTAAATAATAAAAAAAAGCACCTATTTTCTATCGGCTATGAAAAGTAAGAGATTTAACTCATTCCCAGTATTACCTGACACCCTTCCTCTTCCTTCTATTTTTTGTTAATTATATGTTTTATTTTCAGCCATTCTCCTTCCTGGCTTTATAACAAATAATATATTTAAAATTTGATTCTTGAACCATCAACTATAGACAGTACCGCTTGACTCCTCATTACATAAGATGTGTCACTGTCTTTATGTTTCCTCCCATTTCCCCTCCTCCTATACTCAAGCTGTATTGTATTTATGATCTATTTTGTAATTATAATTAAGAATCCTATGCTTTATTTATAGGTTGATTATAAAAACTGAAAACAATAGATAATATCAATAAACAATAGGATTATATACATACTAGCTGTGCATTCAGGTTCAGACTCATAGAGAACTTGGTGTAATTCTTCATGACAAAAACTGTACTGCTCAAAAGAAAGTGCCCAGATTCAAAGTCAAAAGAATCCTCTTTTAACAGACTTCATAAAAATGATGGCATATTTTTGAGCTATTTTGTTTTATTTGTGTATGATTACTCTTTTGTATGGGATTTTATTCTTCCTGAAATTACTAATGAACTTTCTATTTCTTATTTATAAAATGAATATATGCTTTCTTCACCATCAATGCTCACTGAGTGCCATAGTCATACAATTCGTTGGATGCACTAAAATGATTTTAAGGTATGTTAGAGGTTGCTAGTTGCCTGCCCCAAAATCCATTTCCGCCCTTGTTGTTATAGGATACAATCTCCCTTACAACTAGTGTTTGCCAATGACATTTAAATAAAAGCAGCTGGGTGGGGCTTCCAAGAACTGACATAACTGGGTGGTACCACTATTCTGCCTCTTCCCCTACTTCAGCGTTTCAGCCCAGTATGTCAATATTAGGGCTGGTACTGCAGAAACCATTTGGGAACAATGAATTTTCACTGTTGATACAATGCCAGTAGCCAACTACCTTAACATTACTCATAATATAAGAAAGAGAAACATTGAGTGTTTTAGTTATCATAATCAGGATTGTCACCAGCAAGCAAACATAATTGTAAAATATTATACTAAGGTTACTATCCAGTTATCATCCTAGAATTTCATATTTCTTAGGTCCTATTTCTTCTCTTTTCATTTTTTTGGTGTAAAATCACAAATACATTGCATCTTTTAAAATAAAATAATTCATGACTAAGTCTTTGCATTTTTACTTTGTAAAATTTATCTTCACTCCTATTTGTTAATTTGGCTGGGTATTGACTCCTTTACGATGTGTACTTTGAATTCTTTGTCAGGCAGTTTAGAGATCTCCATTTCTACAGTGTCAGTTACTGGAGCTTTTTAAAAAATTTCTTTAGTGGTGTCATGTTTTACCTAATTCTTTGTGATCCTTGTAACCATGCATTGGTGTCTGCACATTTGACAAAGAAGTTACCTATTGTAGTTTTTACAGACTGGCTTCAGCAGAGAAAGCCTTTCACCGGTCAGCCCAGGTAGAGACTCTAGGTGGGATAGCTGGTAGGATCCATGGAAGGTGGGACTATTGCTGGGCTCTGCAGCTGGTCAGGCCTGGTTCGGGGCTGGAAATTGACTTCTAAATCCACAATCACTGTTCTTCCAAGCTTTAATGTATTGTTCCATTGTCTTTTAAGACTTGGATGTTTTGTGACAATCATTGTATTATTCCTTTCTAGATAATCTACTGTGTTTGCTTTGTCTCTTTCCTTCTAGATGTCTTTAGATCTTCTCTTAGTTCTTGGTATAATTACATCTTGTGGGAATTTTTCTAGGATTTTATTACATTTCATCCATCATACTTATCACTCAATGGACTCTTTCATTTTGTAAAGTTTTTTTCTTTCTTCGATACTGGAAATTTTCCTTTTATTACATTGCTACTTCCTACTGTTCCCTACCTTCTCTATTCTCTCTGGATCTCCTGATTAGATGGTTGTTAGCCCTTGTAGATTGGCCTTTAATGTCTTTTAACTTTTTTTATAATATATCCTAATTCATTTTCTGTTTTCTGTATTTTATGAAATATTTTGCCAAACTTTTTCTCCAAACTTTATATTGATCATTTCTTTTAAATTTTGGTAACGTTATTTTAATTTTCTGTAACTCTTCCTTGCTTATGTTTGTTCTTTTAACATAGATGTCTCTTTTTATTTTATGGATGCATGTCTTGTCAAATATCTCTGAAAGAACAAACTACATATATTTTCAGTTCTCTTCTCTTTCCTGAAAATATATACTTCTTCAAAATCAGACATTTTTTAAAAATTTTGATTCATTTCATTTGTTAATTACCTAAATGTCTTCATGATTCTTGGTCTCCTGTTTACTTTTTCTTGGAAGACTAGTTGAATAATTCAGATGATAACAATATCCTTCACTGTCAGCAATCACTATTATGAGTGAGGGGAGTAATGCCCACCTCTATGCATGGGGGCAGAATAGTTCTCTGGCAGGCAGGCAGAGTAGATTACACAAGCAGGTTGTTTCCACTTTTACCAACTTCCCACTAAGAACCCCAGCTCCTGTCAAACTCAATATCTTTGGAGAGTATTTTTCCAGGTTTATGTGATGGCAAATGTCCTTACTTAGATAAAAGGGAAGATGCTGATAAGAGGAGTGATACCATGAAAGGAAGGTCAAACTGCACAGCTTTTAGTAATCATTTTTTTAATCAAAACTCTTGACTTATATTTCTCTGCTCAATTCCATTCTTCATATCTCCTGAATCTGGAGAATTTCAATTGAAAGGAGAGTCCCTACTCTCCTGGAACCTTCTTTTGTGAGTGCTCTAAGTTGGCATTAAGTTTGTTCAGGATTATCTGTCAATATGATCCTTTGACCTTTCCATTCTTCTGAAATTCAACACTATCTTTGTCCACTAATTCTTAACTTCCATCCAAATGCTTACCATATTCTCATTACCTTTTTTTGATTCTTTTTTATTTTCCTTTAATGTCATTTCAATGAGTATGGGGAGGAAAAGGAGAAGAAAAATACCTTCCATTTTGAATCAAAAGTCACAAATACCTTATTTTAAGAATGTCTTTTACTATAGTCATATTTTTATATCCAATTAAATAATCTATTGTGTTTCAATGTATCAGAAAACATTTGAATGGTAAATTTAGTAATTCTATTGAAGGAAATCAACTTTTCTCTGAAGCTCTTTTTTTATATAAGATCTTAATGATATTTATTAATTTTATCAAGAATTTGGGCCGGGCACAGTGGCTCATGCCTTTAATCTCAGCACTCTGGGAGGCCGAGGCGGGAGGATTGCTTGAGCTCAAGAGTTCAAGACCAGCCTGAGCAAGAGCGAGACCCTATCTCTACTAAAAATAGAAATAAATTAGCTGAACAATTAACAATATATAGAAAAAACTAGCCAATCATGGTGGCACACGTCTGTAGTCCCAGCAACTCGGGAGGCTGAGGCAGAAGGATTGTTTAAGCCCAGGAGTCTGAGGTTGCTGTGAGCTAGGCTGATGCCACGGCACTCTAGCTGGGGAAACAGAGCGAGACTCTGTCTCCAAAAAAAAAAAAAAAAACCACACAAAAGAAACAAAATAAACAAAAAAAAACACAATTGTATAAATCATTGTATGATACAATGTATTTTTATGCTTTATATCACATCATTTAAATATTTCATTCTCACAGCAACTTTTCCAAATAGTTTTCTGGGAGCACATGAGTAAACAACACATTCTCTACATAGCAGCCTACATCAAATCTCTAAGAGAGCAGAAAAAAGCTAAAAAATCAATCCAAATACTAAAATTGACAGAGGTATTTTCCCTAACATTTACCTAGTTGAACTTCATTGAAGAATAAATCAATCTGGAAGCCTCAGTGAATACCTATAACAACTGCTGCTCTAGACACATTAATCGGTAAAGTTAAACCTCTGAACTGAAATGCCAAAAAGAAAAAAGAAATTTTAAAAATGTAACTATTATGTATTAGTTGAGGGAGAGAGCAAGCAATTCGTTTTCTCTGTTTCCAAAATTCAGGACTCCATTAAGACACAGTAATAAAACTAAGCAATTCTTTCACACTTAAAATGAAGAGTTTCCTCAAATTACACGTGTTTTTAAAAGTCCCTGGATGAATTCAGTGAAACACCCATGCCAGTGTATTTTTATAATGCCATATACACCACCCTTACCTTGAGTGATTATTCTAATGCTTTGTATAGGTTAAAGTTAGTTCTTGCCCTAAAAGCCAATTATCTAGGGAATGATGATTTAACAATGTGCATATTAAGAAGGAAGCAAGACATCAAATCCCACAAATCATCAGAAATTATTGAAATATGACTACTATTTTAATGTGTTTAGTGGAGAAAGAAAGATGGATTTTTCAAAATGTCATAGTTCAGGTGAATATAGTTAAATTCTAAGAATAGTAAGAGTGACACTGAAACACTTGAAAGTACAGGGAAAGAGCTGAAATAAGAACATCTGAAAGAGTAATTTTAAGAATATCTTGAGTGTGCTGCATTCTATTCTTATCTATCAAAGGAGGAGGGAGCCCCAAAATTAGCCACATTAACCTTTGCTGCAAGAAAACATAACTGTTTTAATTTGCATCTCATTGTGATGTTTCCTGGCTCTGGGTGATGGTTTTAAAATTTTAACATTCAGCATACCTACAGGAAGAGGATATTGTTTTTAGTCATTTTATTTCTGATAAATGCGTAGCAATTACCAGTAAAGTGAATCAATTCATCACATTGTTATATTGAATTAATTAGACACTATGGAAAGACTACAGATCCATTTCTATTATTTAAAGAAAATCTAATGTTATCTGATATATTTCAATCATATTCTCTTTGGGGGTCTATTGAGTAATATGTAGTAACACAGCAATTATCCTTAATGTTAATGGCCAAAACACTTCCAATATCCATTAACAATAGAAAATGCATCAACATGGATGACATGTAGGAAATTTCCTGATAAAGATTATTATAGATCCATTAATCATCCACCATGTAGATAAAGTTGATGGGAAAAAGTAAAGGGGAACTTATTTAGCCTAGACAAACACAACTCTGTGAACAAAGGTGATGAGGATTAAATATCAGCTCTTAAGGAGAAGACATTATTCCATTTGTAGAATCACAGTCTCCATTCACTGAAGATGAAAAAAATGTAATTTTTTACAATATAAAAATAAATTTAAGTGAGATGTAATTCAATTCCATTGGTATTTACTAAGCCTTGTTTAGGAAAGAGAAGTAACCCTATCTTCAAGGTGCTTTGTAGTTTATGCGCAGAACAGAACAAAGCACTCTTGTTTGACACAGTTAAATAAAAAAGATTGTGTGTGTATGCATGTTAGTGTGTGTGTGTGTGTGTGTGTGTGTGTTCAACACCAAGAAATTGTCAGAAGATTACACAGTTGAACAGGTATAGGGGATGGATGAAATTTATATTAGTGTGTAGGAAAATAATAAACAATCTAAGAAAAGTGAACATAATTATGATAAAAGGTAGAGATATGGATTATGTCAATCTAAATGGTGATTTTTCATGGTGTGTAATGGAAGACATGATGTTGTAGTAAAACTCCTTATAATTTCTAAGTTTCTTTATTGTGTATGAAAACATTTTCATACATGTAACTTCATTTTGTCTTCATATCAGATTTATGTTCACTTGCTAGATGAAGAGAAGGCATTTTAGAGAAGATAAATTATTTGACTGAGGCGTCATGATTAGGATGTGATGGAATTAAGATTTAAACTCATTTTTCTCTAATAGGATCTGATCATATTATGGAAGTTTTAAAAGATAGGAAGGGGAATTTAACTGTGTAATCATGAATGTCTTGTCACAAATGCAAGACAATTATAAACGAAAATAAAGGTCTTACTGATATCAGAGATTGCATCTTATCTTCTTGCCTGGAAATATTTAACAATTAGCCAACTTTCTTAATTGAATTAACTTCCAGAAGTCAGATTATTTGGAAATTAAATGTTTTGGGAACTGAAATTGTTATCTTTTCTCTAAAATCTAACCCTTCCAATTGAATTCAATGTATTTTAATCCATAATATCACAATTTTTTTGATCATTCAAGTACCCAGAGTCATCCACATCATAGGTCACACATATCTATCTTTATACCTGTAGCTATTACAGTAGTTCAGGCCCTCACAAACAAGTACTTGGAATATTCTACTGTTCCCTACTTCTTTTTATTGAAGGTTGGTCTATCCTTCCTGCACCAATGTTTAGAATCCTATAATTCAACATAATTTTAAATTTTCAAGGGAGAAATAGTTAATTATGGTGGGTAAGATCACAGTTCTGTAGTCAACAGACATGTGATAAAGTCTTCACACCGTCATTGGTTAGATACATAATCTTGGTCAAGTTGCTCGACTTTTCTGAAACTCACATTCATCATTAATAAAATCAAATTATTAATATTTTATATATTGGTCTGCTTGGTGAACTAAGTGAATAATGAAGGTAAACCACCTACCCTAATATTATTCTGCTAAATTTTCAAAGAATAGAGAGACTATAATTTTATTTTCACAAAACTATAAAATAGACTGCTTAATATCATATCGATTTTAAAGATAAAAAACAAAAAAGTCAGAGATGCTTAGTGTGATGACAAAAGTTGATTTGAAAGCCATCAACAATAGTGTAGGATGAAAAAGTAGTATTTTGAATAAAAACTTTAAGATGTCTGAATGGTAAAAAGGGTATAAACTATAAAGAGTTATATACAAAGTACTGCATATCATTGCCTTGAGAATGGGAATCCTAATTGAGCAGTTACTATATGCCAGAAATTATTATAAATAATCTACATGCATATCTCATTCAATCCTCCCAGTAACCTTATTGGTTTGGATTATTAGTTTACCCATTTCTTGGATGAGAAATTTAGATTTAGAAAGATTAAATTATAATTGAATAACTTTGGTTATTATGTGGTAGAGGTAGATTTCAAAGCAGGTTTGTCTTAGCTAGTAATCATCAAAAAACACTAAAGAATGAAGTGTTTTTACACTATGTGCTACCACATGCTTGAAACATAATCCAAAATAAGAATATACTAATAAACTTGGGCTATAAATATTCAGAATGAAGCCCCTGAAGTTTCGTGAAAGGAGTTGACTATATCCAAAGTGCCTTCATTAAAGAAGGCAAAGATCCTCATATCAAGAATTCTTTATCTCTCAATTGTTTCTGAACACATGGAAAAAATTCAGCCTAATAGGTAAGATGTTTGCCATGCACTACAAAAGCTTAAACAAATTGAAATAAATAATTATTTTTTCAAATTATATTGTTTCACCCAGAGGCAAAAGCACCAAGTAAGGAGTCATTAGCCATTCTCCAAAACTTCCTTAACATTTGGACAAAGAGCTCCCCAAATGCAGGGTTTCCCTCATGCTAATGCTGCAAATTTAGAGAATCATACAAAGAGATATAGCCTTTATTTTTCCTTAAATGCCATTCCGTATTAGGACAAAGGACTTTAATTAAGATGGTACCTCCATATAATTAGTTTTCTATGCTTGGAAAGGGAACATGGGATAATTAATTGTTTATTCCTCAAATTACTGTGCCTGTATCATTTTATAAAAGAGCTGTTTCCGTACTAATTGTTGTTGCATTCTTGGACAAAAAGCCCCCAAATAAGATGCTATTTGCCACCAAAAGTCCCTGATGGCTTGGATAAAGTGGTGCATGTACCCTCAATGTCATTGTGAATAATTATAAGTAAGGAAGAGGGAGCAATTTATCCCCAAACTGTACCTATACACATGTTGTAACTTGAAAATCCTAAATGAGGATTTACTTTTCCTCAGATGCTTTGTGTAAGTTTGTAAAATAATCACAGATAGTGTTACTGAAATCTTGGCACTTGTCCTTGAGGCCAAAGAATGAGAACAAGTGGTTTGGGGAGGAAGAAAGGGAAGTGCTGTTACTTTGCCAGCAAAGGAGGAAAAATGGTAGACTTTCTTGTCTCAAAATACATATTTCCTACACATGAGCAGAAATACAGAGCTTTTATAGGGAGAGCCCCTCAGTTCTAGGCTATTGTGATTAACTATTTTAATTGGCTCATCTCTGCCAAACACAAAGCCTATGAACTCCATCAACCACCCACCTGGGAGGCTGGTGCTACCTGGGATGGCTGAGTTATCTCTCTTATCAAAGTACTTAACCTACCTCAGGGATGCAGGTCAGGCTGCAGTTCCCAAAAAGAGTGCGGGAAGTTTTAAAGAGACAGAAAACCTTTTTATTTTTTATTAGTCCCTTCCCTCTGTTACAGATTCCCTACTCTCAATTTTACTCTTCCATGTTAGCTCAATTCTTGGAAATACCAAATATGGAATTATGTGTCCTAATCATGTGGCCATGGTCTCCCACAAGCAACACTAAATAATGCCACATTTCCCCGGAATATCACTATTAAACGGACACACCCTAAATAAAAATATATGCATCCTATATTAATAAATATTTAGTCAATGAATTTCAATAATCAGTACTTAACTACATAAAGAAATCATTCAAAATAAAGAAATATTAGTCCTTAAAACATCACCATATACATATCCAGGAACCCTACATCAGAAGTATTTTATTTCCTAAATTCACCTGCATATACAGGCCTCTGGGTTAGCAAAATCTCAATTAGGGTTTATTGATTCTCAAATTGTCCCTGACCACTTATAAATGTATTACTTCATGAGGCTTTTCTTCAGAGGAGGTAATGTGCAAACTGTCCTTGTATTCTAGGGCAACAAGCCCTAAGCAAGAAACTATTTGTTCCACTCCTCACAAAAAATTCTGTAATCAACAGAAAACTGCCAAAGCATCATTTTTCTACAAAAAAGGGAAATAAGACCCAAAATATAAAACACATATATCCAAACTAACCTTGTATTGGCTGACAAACATTTACTTATTTGTTTTTTCTGTCCATATAAATTGTTTTTCCTCAGCCATATAAATATTTGCTTTTTCTTCCAACAAAAATGCAACTTTTCTCCTCAGTTATAAGGCAAGCATAGTATCTAAAAAGCCTATTTTAATCCCTTGAAGAAAGATGATTGCTCCTGAGGCAAGAAGTGGAAGATCAAGTTCCTTCCTCAATATTTTTAAGACAAAACTTGGTTATCATTAGTATAAATCCTCTGCTTGTTTGATCATATTTGTCTGAGTCTCTTGAGGAACAAGAGCCTGTCTTTCCAACTTCCCAAAATTGATGACATATAATCTACTTACATAATACCTATAATGAAGAACTCTACCTCTTTAAATCTGAATCAAGAGTCATCCCAATTAATATAACATCTGATATCAACTGATTTATATTGCCTGCCTCAAAAATTCCAACTCCCATGAGCAAAACAATATCAAACTATGAGAAATATGCATCTCTGCAAGATAATGTGCAAGTACAAGTAGATTCAGGGAAGGGCTATAGTCAAAGCAAAATCTTGCCTAGAAAATAAGTGGAGAAAACCCTAGCAAAAGCCTAATAACACCCCCAAATTCTGATGGACAGGTACAGGGGCCAAGTGTAAGGTGAGGGATAGTCATTGTAGAATAAATCCCAAACTTATAAGCATCTCAGAAAATGTGCATGGATTTGTGTTGAGAGAAGCAAACCACAAATCTCGGTCAAATCTTGGAATCTATTTGAGGGTTATCACAAATAAAACTGGGGAAACTTTCTCATGGCTGACTCATTAATAGGTCAGTTTTCTCAGGATACAAGGGAGTGAAAAAGGCTAAAAGCAAATGAAATGAACGCTTTAACAAAATGGAAAAGCATGATTCTCCATGGCTTCCTTTACCTTCAATTGCCTCTTCCAGATGGTGAAAAGCCTGGGACCAAACAAATTCTGGCTCTTTTGGTTTCTATAGTTCTGTGATTTGGACTAGTAACTTAACTTTTCTATGTCTCAGTCTCCTCATCTGTAAAACTTGAATAACTGGATAACTGTATAAGTTTCTATGCAATAAGGTTGTTATGATAATTTAATGACATTCAATATTTAAAAGCTTGCAAATATGAAGGGTTTACAATGTGTTAATAATCAGAGTAATGATTATTACTCTCTATTCATTATCAAGGCAAAGTAAATCATCTGAAGATAACAAATTTGAAAAACTGAGTGTCAAGGATAATTAATTTTCAAAAGGCTTATACTCACACATATTTTTAGGAGTTTCTCCACACTCTGGAAATTTGTGCTTAACTGTCAGCCTTAAACAATGATTCTCATTCTTGAATTCTCTCCCTGGTTTTCATGTAGCGTATTTATTTTTAATTTCTGCACCAACCACCTCTTTACTTATGTCATCATATCATAAGGAATTTAAAGCAAAATATTCTCACATTGTATTAATTAAGATGTATATGGCTACTATAAAGAAAACCTTAATTCATATAAAAAAGGTGGTTCCTTCACACAATTAACAAGTCTCCACATAGTGTGATTCCATATTTCTCAGTTCAGCAAGTCAACATCATATTTTTAATATTCTGATGCCCCTTTCTTAACTTACCAGCTTGTTCTCAGTTTAGTCTCCTAAAATTGCAAAATGAATGCTAAATTTCCAAGTATCACATGCAGATATAACAATATACAGTGAAGAAGAGAGATTATATCTTTTTGTAACAGTGAGAAAAACTTTTCCCAGGAGCCACCTCTCAGGGGACATCCTTTCAATTTTCATGTGCTATAATTGGATAACATACCTGTGCCTACATAAGTCCCTGGTGAGGAGAATGGGACTGTCACAATTGACTTAATCCAAATAAAGATTATCTTAGGCTGAGAATGGGTTCTTCTGCCCTTCTTTGAGGCATATTTCCACATAGAGGAAGTTGGAAAACTGAAAAAAAATATTACATTGGGAGAAAACATTTGAAAATTATATGTCTGGTAAATGATGTGTATCCAAAATACATGAAGAGCTCTCAAAACTCAATAATAAGAAGACAAATAATGTAAGTTTTAAAATTGGCATAAAATTTGAACAGACACTTTACCAGAGAACATATTCAAGTGGCTAACATGCACATGAAAACCACCCAGCCGCATTAGTCATCAGGCAAATGCACATAAGAAGCACAATGAGGTACCACTGTACACCTTTAGAATGATAAAAAAAAATCTTTTTTGTAGAACTGACTATAGCAAGGTTGGAGAAGATGTGAAGCATGTGAACTTTCATACACTGCTAGAAAAGAATATAAAATTGTACAACTACTTTGAAAAACAGTTTGGCAACCTTGTTAAAACCTAAACATAAACCAACCATGTGATTTAGACATTCTATTCCTCGATATTTACCCATGAGAAAAGAAAACATACTCCACACACAGACTTTTACGGGGTTCATAACAGCTTTATTTGTAATAAGCCAAACTGGAAGCCACTCAAATGTCCATCAACAGGTGAATGTGTAAACAATGTGTGGTGTATGCGTACAATGAGATACAAGTAAGCCATAAACAAGAATGAACTGATGATACATGCAACAACACGGATGAACCTCAAAATGATTATAATGAGTGAAAGAAGACAGACAAAAAGACTACACACTGATTCAATTTATATAAAATTCTACAATCTATAGTGAAAGAAAGCAGATCAGTGGTTGCCTGCAGACAGGAGGTAAGGGGCACACAGAAATTTTATAGAGTGATGGGTACATTTATTTTCTTGATTGTGATAACGGTCTTAGGATATATACATATGTCAAAACTTGTATACTTTAAATATGTGCAGTTATTCTATGATAATTATACCTCAAAGCTGTCAAAAATACAAATATTCAAATCATGGAAGACTTTTAAAATATGATATTAAAAAAGAGAAATTATAAGGGAGATAATTGATAAAATTCAATACATGAAATTACTAACCTTCACCCATCATAAAACACACAGTCAGAATTTAAAACATAAATCACCAACTAACAAAATTGTTTCCAGCATATATATTGAAAATATAATATCTTTAATATTTAAATGATCCCTACAAATCAAGTTGGATTTTTTAAAAAGGAGCTAATCAACAGAAAAAAAAGAAAATAGGAAATAAAAGGACAATTCACAAAAGAATAAATAAATGATCACAATAAATTTTTTAAATGTTCAAATTCACTAGTAGTCCAGAAAATGTGAGTAAATAATAATATACAATTTTCTCTTTTAAAATTGGCAGAAATGGAAAAGAACGATAACACTGACATAGGTAAACATAAATTTGTTTCAGTTTTTTTAACTGTTAAATATTACATAGCTTTGAAAAATAACACTGTATTCTTTTTTTTTTATTTCAGCATAATATGGGGGTACAGATCTTTAGGTTACGTGTGTTGCCCTTGCCTCCCCCTCCCCCCCTCAGTCCAGATTTCAAATATGTCCATCCTATTGCGTGGTGCGCATTGCACTCCTTGTGTACACATACACCCGTCCCCTCCTCCATCCTCCCCCATCCCCCTCCCCAATATCTAATAGATGTAATTCTTATATACG
>CAUYSK010007965.1:0-13536 GCA_963575035.1 Avahi laniger
CTGAGCAAGAGCAGGACCCTGTCTCTACTAAAAATAGAAAGAAATTAATTGGACAACTAAAAATATATATAGAAAAATTAGCCGGGCATGGTAGTGCATGCCTGTAGTCCCAGCTACTTGGGAGGCTGAGGCAGGAGGATCGCTTGAGCCCAGGAGTTTGAGGTTGCTGTGAGCTAGGATGACGCCACAGCACTCTAGCCCGGGCAACACAGTGAGACTCTGTCTCAAAAAAAAAAAGACTGGCTCACTCAAGCTCTGTATGAGGCAGATGCACAGGGGAAGAGACTAGAGACAGAAAACCTTGCAAATATTCAAGGAAAAGTAGCAAGAGATGAAATCAAAGCCATGGAGATGGGGTGAGACTTGGCAGATGTTGGACTGAGGAATTTTTAATTAACTGGATAGGTTAGGGAGCAAAAGAGAAATGTCCAAGTGATTCTTGTGGAAACTCCAGTCATAAGGGTTCAGACAAAGGAAGACAGTTAATGAGAGCAAGAATTTATCAGAGAAGGAGAAAGAGAACCAGTGGCAAACCAGTGGAGGCTGGAGATTTGAGTAGGGGGCAGTGTCTAATGATACAAACAGCTCAAACGGGCTCAACAAAGGGAGCATGGTGATTAGGTGGTTTCTGATGGTTTTTTCTTTTTTTTTTTTTTTTTTTTTGAGACAGAGTCTTGCTCTGTCACCCAGGCTAGAATGCCATGGTATCAGCCTACCTCACAGCAAACTCAAACTCCTGGGCTCAAACGATCCTCCTGCCTCAGCCTCCTGAATAGCTGGGACTACAGGTGTGCATCACCATGCCCACCTAATTTTTCTATTTTTAGTAGAGACAGGGTTTCACTCTTGCTCAGGCTGGTCTCGAACTCCTAAGCTCAAGCAATCCTTCCTCCTCGGCCTCCCAGAGTGCTAGGATTACAGGCATGAGCCACCGCACTTGGCCGGTTTCTGATGATTTTTGAGAGCCCACTAGCCATGAAATACCAGAAAGGTAATACAAATTATAAGAGTGCAAAAAAGGAAATGAATGTATCGAGTACAGTGTACTCCTTCAAGATTATTTTTGATAAAAGTGAATAACGTGTAAAATGTAACTTGAAGTGAAGCAATGTGAAGAAAAGGTTCTTTAGATTTCTACCAGGCTTCAGCATGTTAACCTGCTGTCTCCAGAGAGCCCCTGCTAACCTGAAAATGATATGGGAACCACTAATTCAATAGCGAAGATACGTTTGCCAAATGAGCTTTGAAAAGTGCTATCATTCAGGAAGGATGCCTGAGGAACTGGAATATTGCATAACTGTGTTTACTCTACGCTTTAGTCGGGCATACAGCTGATCATCCTACAGAGCTGGGGGACAGAAAGGAGGTAGCTGGAACCCATAGGAAAACTAGAGGGGGGAAGCAGGGATGGGCTAGGGCAAAACAAATGCACCAAATGACAACTTTGCCTGTTTTGCTGTTCTGCCTAGGGACAGACTTTGGTTTGCAGGTCCTTCAGTCACTCGGTGATTTGTTCTGGTAATTATCTAGCAAGTATCCTCCAAAGAGAATTCAAGGGATGGGTAATAATCGGAAAGTACACATTGCCTCTGATTTCTGGGTCTTTTTATATACTCCAGAGTATTTTTCAAGAGTTTTCGAGAAGGGGCCAGACAATTGCTGCCAGTCCGAGAAGATGTTGTACAAAGATCTTCGCAGAGCATCAGAAATAGGATTTCTAAGTGGAAGAGACCAGAGGTCACCCAGCCTGCACTCTGCACAATGCAGGTCATTAGTCCATATGTATACCACAGCACAAGGCCTCAGCTCTTCATTCTCTCCTGCTTTTTACCACCCTAAATATCAGGGCCTATAATGCACAATTTTCCTGATAGCAGAGAATCTTCAGAAATATCATTTGCACTTATAAAGAAACACAAATAAGGTTAGAAAATCAGGATGCCTGAAAGACGCCTCAGCCTTTCCTCCTCCCATCCCAGCGACTCTGCCTAAACCCTCAAAGACTTAGAAGAACATACTATAGCTTTAAAACGTTTTCTTCAAAATTACATAGCCATATTTACTAGCTGAGGATTACATGGAGGATGGAGATATGAAAAAAATAGACAGTTTCCATTTTGCAGATCAGGTAATTCACAATAACGGTTGACTTGGATATTGTATGGTTTGAATTGAGAGCATAATTTGAATGACCTATGAACTCTGGGCTTTAGCAAGATACAAGAGATACTTCAATTTCCTGAAAGCCTCAGTGAAAAAGACATTAGGGTTGACAGTAAAGGCCTTGTGACAATAAGGTTAAGACCTGAACAAAGAATGGAAATAAATATTTACCCCAACTTCAAAAGTCATTCACTCAACAAATATTTACTGACTTCTAACAGACACTTGGTTAGAAAGGCAAGGAACTTATTATGGCTTAGGAAAGAGCCAAAATATTCAGCTCTTCTTACACCAATGAATTGTATTTAATGTGACACCATGTTCGTCAAATGTGGAAAGAATTTTCCTTAAGTTTCAGAAGTGGTGAAGTGTGAGGGCATTGACAGAGGCTATGGAGCAGATGGTGGCAATGGCCCAGCTGTTCCATGATTATGAATTGCCTGGAGTGTCTGGAGATGAGGAAGAGTTTCGCAACCCTTAGCAGTAGGAACAGCCATTGGAGGAGCAGGGCCTGGGACTCACAGCAGAGCAGACCTTGAGTCCTTGTCAGTGAGAACTCTGGTTGTCTTGTTGCCCAAAGCCTGGGTCCTGCATGGATGGTATGATGGATTAGCTGTCACTTTTCCTGTACAATATTTCTTCTCCTTTCTTTTGCTAACATAACCTCTATTTCCTCTAGAAAAGCCATTCCATGTGACTCAAGTGAGGCTACCAAAGGCTTAAACTTTCTCCCTGGTTTCCAAGACCAGACCTGGCCCCTATAATCAGAGTCCTTCAGTGGACTTTTCTATGAGAGCCCTCTTTCTACTGGACTAAAGAAAGAGCTTAAAATCAAATGACCCTATCAAAAAGTGCGCAAAAGACATGAACAGAAACTTTTCAAAAGAAGACAGAATAATGGTGAAAAAACATATGAACAAATGCTCAACATCTCTAATCATCAGGGAAATGCAAATCAAAACCACAATGAGATATCACTTATCTCCAGTGGAGACTGGCCTTTATCAAAAGTCCCAAAACAATAAATGTTGGTGTGGATGTGGAGAGATAGGAACACTCACACACTGTTGGTGGGATTGCAAACTAGTGTAACCTTTGTGGAAAGCAATATGGAGATATCTTAAAGGGATACAAGTAGAAGTACCATTCGATCCAGCAATCCCATTACTGGGCATCTACCCAAAAGAGCAAATGACACTGTATAAGAAAGACACTTGCACCCGAATGTTTACAGCAGCACAATTCACAATTGCGAAGATGCGGAAACAACCCAAGTGTCCATCAATACATGAGTGGATTAATAAAATGTGGTATATGTATACCATGGAGTACTATTCAGCTTTAAGAAACAATGGTGATATAGCACCTCTTGTATTCTCCTGGATAGAGCTGGAATGCATTCTACTAAGTATCCCGAGAATGGAAAGACAAGCATCACATGTACTCACCATCAAATTGCTATTAACTGATCAATACATAAGTGCACATATAAGAATAACATCTATTGGATGTCGGGCAGGGGGGAGGGGGAGAGGGGGATGGGTATATGCATACACAAAGAGTGTAATGCGCATCACCTGAAGAATGGACATATTTGAAACTCGGACTTAGGGGGGAAGTGGGGGCAAGGGCAACATATGTAACCTAAATATCTGTACCCCCATAATATGCTGAAATAAAAAAAAAAGAAAGAAAGAAAGAGCTTGTCCTCAAGGTAAAGAGAAATATGGAGCCATTAGGACATTGTTGGAGCACTTGGATCCAGCCTTACCTGAAGATGGCAAGATCTATCCCTGGACTTTTTCATTACTTGAGGCTCGGATGCTTTGAATTAGGTTTCTGTTATTTGCGACTGCACAAAGCCTATTTATTAATAATAAAAAAGAGAGCATGCTTCAGGTATACTCCTAAACCGGTCTTGAAAAATAATTATGAAGTAGGAGGAAACTGAAGTTGTAGGGTCTCATCTCCAAGCCAGCAAACTGAAAGAAAAGAAGCTCTGCTTGATGCATAGCTGAAACTGATCCACTAGCAGCAACTCTGTTCAGTATCAAGCTCTTCTATTTATTTTTATGATTTTAATGACATGTATTAGAATTTGTTCCAACTAAAAAAGTTACATATTTTTATCATAGAAAATTTTGAAAAACATATATTCCCACCACCCAGAGAGAAACAGCACTAAACACTTTAACTTGCTTTTAGCCTTTTCAGTGTAAAGTTTTTCAATTACTCTTTCCCTGACCTATTAATTATATATAAAATGAACATTTTCTCAGGTCAACTAATATTTTTATGCAGCATAATTTTAAAGAATGATCATATTCAATGAAAAAGATATTCTCTAATTCATTTATCTAGAACCCTATTACCAAAATTTTAGATTGTTTCCAATTTTGTGCTAGTATACATAACATTATAAGCATTACAAAATTTTACATAAATTTTTCATTCTTAAGATAGATTCCTAGAAACATAATTGCTTGTCAACGGGTATGATATTTCCAAGGTTTTTGATAAATCGCAGTGAGATTTTTAAAAGACACTCAAAGAAGTTCTCTCTTGTCCTTTTTGTACCAGTGCAAAAAAAGATTCACTACCAAGCTGCATTTCTGACAAAGGAGTTTTGGAGTATGTATTAGTTTCCTATTACTATACTACCAAGTTGCCACCAACCTGGTGGTTTACAGAACCCAATTATTATCTCACAGTTCTCTAGGTCAGAAGCCCAGCAGGCTTGGCTGTGTATTCTGCCTAGGATCACATGAGGCCAAAATCAAGGTGTCAGTTGACCTGGTCTCTTACCTGGAAGCTCTGGGGGAGAATTCCAGGTTTATTCCAAGCTCATCTGAGTAGTTAGAACAATTCATTTCCTTCTCACAGTTTCCATATGATCCCCCCAATCTGCAAACCAACAACTGTGGGTCAAGTTGTTCTCACACTTAGAATGTCTCTGACGTCTGCCTCTGTCACATGTCTCTGATTCCAGACTGGAAAGTTCTCTATCTTTAAGGGCTCATGAGATTAAACTGGGCCCATGCAGATTATCCAGAATAATCTCCCTGTTTTAAGGTCTACAACCTCAATTACATCCACAAAGTCCCTTTAGCCATGTAATGCAATGTATTCACAGGTTCCAGGGATTAATGTGGACACTTTTAGGGTGGTCATCCTGCCTGCCAAAGGACAGACTCACAAAACTGCATAAAATATCTCTATCATATACAGTCATCTGACTAACTATCTTTCAACCCAAGACAATGTTTGGAGAGAGTAATTCAGTCTTTTCAAGCATGGTGTCAGGAATTGTTCTCTTCACACTTACTGCTCACACCCCTGCATATTCCCAATCGGTCAAAAGGATTGTCTTGTGAAACTCTCGTTGCTAGGAAACAGTGTTTCCTGTTTCCTTGGGGGTCAGGCTTCCCTTCAGATTTATATGCAATGCTGTACCACTGCAACAAACTACATTGTGTCATGTGCTCAGGCTGTTGCCAGTCAAAACAGAATGTAAAAATTCAAGTGATTTTATATACAAATATAGGCCTATGCGTGGTACCTGTGCCCCAACACATGTATAGGTGTCTACATACATATAAATGTTTCCACAACCTACTAAGTTGATTTTATTTTCCACTTGATTGTAACTCATTTATGCCTTATTAGCTTTCTGCAAAGATTTTCTTCTCTATAGCTAATTTCGAAGAAAATAGTGTGAGAGTTTTCAGCAAAAGCAGTTTCCATGGTTACACTGAAGTCTTACTAAAAATAGTCCATGAAGTAATCAGCAAAACTTTCACTACTAAAGTAACTAGACAAAATGGATCTGCATTACTGTATGAAGTTTGTTCTGTCGTTCAAGCTGTGTCTATGACACATACAGAGAATAGTCTGTGAATTATTTTTATTGCCCGGAGATTCCAGCTCCTCAAACACTACTGTGGGCAGCTCACAAGCTGTTCCAGTTCTGGAATTATTTCTAACACTGTGTGAAGGAGAGAGACAGAGATGAGGAGGAAAGGAGAGGAGGGAAAGACAGGAGATAAGTACTTACTTCATCTTGAGATAAATACTATCCTCACTTTGTGCTTCCTTGCTCCCCATGGGATAGCTCCCTTTTCCCAAACAGACCTTTTAAATTCACTATCATGTTGCACGACAGAAGGAAAAGGTGTTACTCTGATTTGATTAGTCTGCACTAAGTTCTGCAGCTAACTACCCACTCCACCATCCTCACTTGGTCTTGCGGGCTTTCTTTTCTTGAGTGATTGATTCAAGGCTTTGCACTAGAAGGAACCATAAGAGGGGGACCTGCTCATTTTATTATTTCTCTTCCATTATTTCTCCTCACTCTCTTGTATATAATGACAGAAGAGAGCAGGCACCTGAGAGTGAGGCACAGCTTCCCTTTTGCGTTCAGAGTTCTTTGTCCTCATCATGTTTGACTGTCACTGGGCACAGCTGGGTCTCTATTTCCAATATCCTTTTTCCACACTTCATATAATTAGAAAATAGAATCAAGAATGGAAGTTCCACCTGCTTCCAAGGCCATTTCCCTTCTGAATGATTGAAGCTGGAAGTCAACGGAGCGGCCACATGGGTCCTCTTTCCCCTGTTGAGGACCACGCTCACCATCGTCTTCTGTCAGACCACAGAGCCAACTCCAACCCTGAAACTATCTATTTGTTATTTCTGCCACTTTGTCCTCCTCTACGCTATTCCTTCTCTCCTGCTCCTATAGTTGTTCAAGGCAGGGTACTCTTCAAAACAAAATTCAATCCCAAAACCAAGTTCTTTTTACTTTGTCTCCATCTAGAAAAGCCCTAGAAACATTCTTGGTTGCCTTTTGAAGCCAAAATAGCAGTGCCTGTTTCTTGTCAGTTTGGGGACTCAGCGGGCCACTCTGAAAAGGAACACCATCATTTTATTTAGAGTCACAGTACTGGAGAAAGAAGGCTGGAAATGTTTTTTAAAACACCATGGCTAACACATATGTTGGCAATTTCTCAAATATGTTTCTATATCAAGAACATTATTCACCATTGTAGGGCCAGAGCAATTTAAAAATCTATAGATTATTGCTGGCCTGAACTAACATGACAGTGTTCCTTTAAAAATGCTGTCTTCTTAAGTATCTGGCTTTAGAAGGGCACTTGGAGCTGATGTTTTTAAATGGATTTTTATGACATAGCTTTAAGATTCATTTGTTTCTCATTATCTTCTATGGAACACTAACTCCTGAATATAGTCTCAGAGATGGTGCCATACCTGGTGCAGAAACTCTCAAAGTGATACACACAAGCAGTATAATTCAAACATAAAGCACTTCCAGTGAGGATGAGATGTGGTGAGTTGAATGTATTAAGTTCCTACAGTTTTATTTATTTATTTAGCTACTTGGATGAAGACATTCAGTAAAGCATTCTCATCTGAAGCCTAATTAAAGAAATCCAGTTTAAATAAAGATGGAGGCAAGAGGAGAAAAGATAAATGAGAGCTGAAGGCCAATGTTACACAGTGGTAGTAGTCCAGGTGTTCCAGGTGGGTGGATCAGAAGATAGAAAGAGCTGCTTCCTACAGGAAATGTTTGTATTGAGAGCAGGTGTTCAGTAGAGAAGTCCCAAAACAGGCATTGTGCCAGATATTTTTACCAAGTTATCGAATCTCTCCAAATATACTCTGCATCCTCCTCTATCCTGTTCCCTGCCTGGGAGGGTGCCATCCCCGGATGGTGTGGACCACATCAGTGGGCTCCTGAATCCTCTGGCTTCTGGCTGGGTTAGACAACAGGGATCCTCGACAGGAGATGTGGGGCATGTAGCTGGGAGGAGACTGAGGCCAAGATGATTATTTCCCTCGTTCCCTTACTGTGGGGTTTTCCTGGGCTACAACCAATCATTAATTGCTTTTTCTCTTGATCTCTTCATACCTGGGGGTCTTACCAGAGTCATAGCTAGTAGCCTTGGGTTATTTCATTATCTCTTACGGTCCCCACATAAACAAACAAAAAGCCCAGAAAAACGGAAACAAAAAAACCTCCTCAAATTATTTTGTGTGTCATCTGTTTCTTTTTTGTACTCTAATACCGGTAACTTTAGCAAATAAATGAACCCTTGATTATCTGATTTTTAAAAGATGTCTTCTATGAAAGTGGAATATTAAAAAATCGACCTGTTTTAGAGCAAGGAGTTATATGGGAGGATCTAAAAGTGATCTTGACTTGAAAGAGGGACGCTGTCAGTAACTAAGAGCAGCTGGAAATAAGCAGACAGGAAGAGGACAGGGTAAAAATCAGTAGGATTCATTGGCACCGGGTGTGAAATATATAGAATTGGTTAAAGCACAACGAAAGAAGAGTGAGGACATCTGGATGTCTAAAAATATTATTTCATGAGGGATTTACCGTCGATATTAAGCCCAATTACTCACATTACAGTCTTTTTTAGAGACAGATATTCACAACATGTTATTCTTTAAAAATAAGTTCAATACTTTGGGACACTATGATGCAGTGTTGTTTGTCCTGATGTTGGTGATGGTAATAAATGCCATAACTGTAATTCCAGCTGCCAGCCACTGAGCTCTTATTCTGCTCAAGATGCCGGGCTTAGGTGTATGCACTCCTTTTTCCTCACAACAGTCCTTAGCAATGGGCACTGTGGTCACCACGGTCAAGGAAGTGAAGTTGAGAAAGGCTGCAGGATCTAGCATGGAAGTGGAGAGCCAGAGGAGAACACAGACTGTGCTGACCTGTATTACCTTAACGACCTCAAAGCTTAGAGGTCCCTCAGTACCAACACCCAGCAGGCAGTTCCTTTCCTGCTCTCCAGTGCTGACTCCTGGCCTCCATGGATAAACTTCCATAAGTTGATCATTTCCAAAGTTCTATATCTGGGCCCAATTTCTTCTTAAAATTCCAGTCTCAGTTATCCAACTGCCTTCAAAACATCTCCACTTGGATCTCTAATAGATGAATCCAATGTGTCCAAAATTTCTCTTTATTTCACCACTCCCCAAAATTTATTCCTTCCCAATATTTGCCATCTCCATGTCAGAATGTAGGCTCATTTACACAGTTGTTCAAGCTGAAAACAAAAGACACGTTCTTGGTCCCTCTCTTTCCTCTGTACACCCTACAGCCCATAGCAAGCCCTGTCTTGAATCCGACATCTCACCACCTCCATGATTACATGATAGTCCAGGACATCACTACACTTTATCTAGATCATTGCAGGAGCCTGTTGGCTGATCTTCCTGCTTTCCATTCTTACGTTCTCAAAGGCATTTAACTACATGCCAGGCAGAGTGATATTTTCAAAATGTAAATCAGGTCATTTATTCCTTTGATCAAAACTTGTCTACCTCCCAGAATAGGGTCCCATTAGGCCCTAGAGGACCTGACTGCTGTTGCCTCGCTGTCCTCATCTCTCACCAGTTTCTGCCTCATTCACTTCATTCTACACATGCTGACTGTATTGCTGTTTCTCCAAAATGCCAATGTTTCTCACACCATGGTTTTTGAACTTGCCGTTCCATCTGCCTAGAATGCTTATCTCTGAGATCCCTCACGTCATGTAAGTTTTTGCTTAATAGTTGTCTTCTTGGTGTGGCCTCCTAACCACTATCAAAAATCAGCACACATTCTCTGGCCACATTACTCTCCACCCTCTTTTTATTTTCCTTATCTTCAGGATACTTTCTACAACCTGACATTTTGTCACAGATACATTTGTCGGTTTATTGTTCATCTCCTCCGAGGGAATGTAAGCTCTGAGTGCGTAGGAACCCAGTGGTTTAAGAAAGTTCTCTGCTATATCCCCAGAACCTAGAACCATGCTTCAACCATAGAGGCACTCATAAGTATTTGCTTAATTGATTAAAAAAAGTTAGGAAGGAAGGAAGAGAGGGAGGGAGGGAAGGAAAGAAAAACTCTGGCTCCTACTCTGGGAGGCAGAGTAATTGTCCCTCAAAGACATCCACATTCTATTCCCTGGATCCTGTGAATATGCTACAGTCGGAATCAAGGTTGCAAATAAAATGACCTTAAAATAGGGAGCTTATCCTGGATTATCCAGGAGGGCCCAATGTAATCACAAAGGTACTTGACACTGAAAGAGGGAGGCAGAAAAAGAGGTCAAGGTGATGTGACATGATGAAGGAGAAGGACCAGAACAACCGTTGTTTGTTTTGAACATGGAAGATGTGGCCCAAGGAATGTGTGTGTCCTCTAGATGCTGCAAAAGGTAAGGAAGCAGATTCCCCCTAGAGCCTCCAGAAGGAAATATAACCCTTGATTTTAGCCAGTAAGACCCACGGTGGACTTCTAACTTTCAGAACTGTAAAGATAAAAATTTGTTGCTGTGAGCTAGGATGACGCCATGGCACTCTAGCCCGGGCAACACAGTGAGACTGTGTCTCAAAAAAAAAAATTTTGTATTCTTTCCACCTACCTAGTTTGTAATAACTTGTTATGGCAGCAATAGGAAACTAATACACTTTAAACTCTTCTGTTCTAGTGTATACCACCTCTCCTGACTTCCCCCATTACTCTGTTAGTGATTTGGGGCTATTCATTTGTCAATATAATTGTATAATTATATTCTTCTCTTTTCCAGCACACATAAGGCATAGCCTCCATCTCCTGCCTTTATGTTAGCTATTAAACATTATAACCATATTTTTTCATCAAAAATAGGACACCAAAATGAAAAATGTATGTACATTTCCTAGATAAGTGACTTTGGGAAAGTTACTTAACCTTTCTATGCTTCACTTTCCTCACTTGTGAAATATATATTATAAGAATAGCTACTGTTTCCCAGACACTTAATAGATAAAAAATACTCAATAAATATTAGATACTATTATTATCAATGCATCCAATAGGAGAGAATACTGAAGTCAAGCCTGTTCCAACAAAAAAAAACCAAGAAGCATAGACTCTATACCGTTAAACCACATTGCCACAAAATTCTATTCTTCTCAGAAATGGTTATAAGTATTTTTGCAGGTGATAGCTTTCTCATGCTTTCAAAAATGATTTAACCTGTCACTCAATTGAAGATTTAAGTTCGACACTACTCAATATGGGCAAAGGTATACAGGCAAATGAGCACTCTCACACTATTTTGGCCTGAGTGCTAGATTTAAGTCACCTAACCTTTTATCTTACTTTTCGTTTTCTGTATTGCTTAAATTTTCTACAATAAGTATAAATTATGTTTAACATTAAAATTAAAAAGCTATTTTTATTTTGAACAAAACAAAACCAATTTAGCTTCAATGATAACAATTTAGTAATTATCTCTTAGCCTTCTCTGGAGTGTATTTGTTGCAGAAAAAATAAAACCATGATGCATTCAATGTTCTTGTCCTCAACCCAGATCAAGGACTAGTATTTTGAATTTCCAAGAAGCGTGTGCACACACACACACACACACACAAATAAAACCTGACTGCCACAGGCTGTGAATATATATGGAGAAATAATAAAATCTATTGTATTTTTCCTACACAGAATAGGTTGATATGAAACTTAGTAAAGTGGTTCTTTCTTAAGTGATACAAAGAGCCCATGGGCTACATTGTCACGGTATTTAAAAGACAGCAATTAAAAATAAGCTAGAGAAGATGGCGGATGAGACAAGCTGCCAGTCAGAAGGTCTCTGCAAAAAAGATGAATTTTAGAAGAAAGAGAAAAAAAATAAGCTAGCAGAGAAACATAGATCGGGGGAGGGTCAGAAGGAAGGGTGCCTGAAACTACAGGAGACTCCACAGGAAGACATTGCGGAGGAGAACAGGAAGGAGAAAGGTCCCGAGAGGCTTGGAGACCAGCGACAAGGGTAGGTAGAGCGGTCAACTTTCCCCTCCCTTGCATCTCGGACTGCTGGTGGGCTCCTGAGTGGCTGGAGAGACCTACTGACGCCAGCCCAGAGACGGCTGCCACCAGTGAGCAGTGGCCTCTTGCGGACTCAGCACCAGGCTCCCAGCACCGTCGGGGTACCTCCCCGGGTGCAGACCTGAGCCTATTGGCAGACGCCATATTGCTCCATTCTCTCCTTCCCCTTCCCTACACTTGCGTGCCCAGAAAGACATTTAGCCATCACACGGAGGCATCTCCAAGGAACGGGACCTTTCCTTTTGCAGCCCTACAGCAGACTGAGGGGTACTCAAACTGCGAGTTCCCTACCCGCCAGCCCTCCCAAGAGCTACTTGCCTGGGGACTCCAGGAGAGTGGGGCAAATGCCAAGGTGGAGTGAAATCGATCCAGCTTGGGTACCCTGTAGGTGATTCAAGACCAGCACTTCTCCCCCTGGCAGGGTCAGGGATTGATCTCCAGGGTCCAGGGGTCAGGCCTGCAGACCAGACCCCGTACACCCAGGTCACGATTGCACTGCCCTGGGGCACGGAGAAGAGATCTGTGAAAGAGTCTACTGAGGAGTATGTGCCTTCAGGGACAGATCAGCGTGCCTGACCGGCAACCCTCCTCCTAAAAGAGGGCTGTGCACCCAGCTCAGGCTACGATCCTGGGTAGGGAACCTCCCGGCCCACATCACAGCCAGGGGAGATCCATCAGCCTGAGGCCCCACTTGCTGGCAGAGGCCTGGGAGAGGCCACGGAGAGGGGGAGAGTGGAGGGGAGTGAGACCTGCTCCAGAGTGCGGGTCTTGGACAGCCCCATCCCCCAAGCCCAGACTTTCAGCTGAGTGGAGCCATTTCAGTCCCTCCCGGCAGCTCTGCACAGAAACAAAGAGCAGAACTTTGACCCCTGCTAACAGCAGTTGTGGAGCCTGAGGGCAGGCCTACCCAATCCAGCCCCACCTAGACTCATTCCTGGTCCTGCCCCCCACTGAGGTGGAGAATAAGGACACACCTGGAAATCCCAGGACCTCACCCACTACCCGAGGCACAAGAGGGCCTCTCTAGAGGAATAAGAGCTAGCTACAGGACCCAAAAACAGCACCGTAGTTCGCTCTTCCCTGAAAGTGCCCCCTACTGACAGGGAGGTCATCTTGCATACCCTTTTACTGCATCTACTGATTCATCATAAAGGGTGTGGTCGAATCGCACCCACAAACACCACCTACTGGCTCAGAGACTAAACAGGGCGCGTCATTATCCAAACAAAAATCTAAAAGCAAGAAGGAACAACTGATAGAGATGGGAAGGAACCAGAGAAAGAACTCTGGAAATATGAAGATTCAAACGGAAAGCACACCCCTAAAGAGGAACAACAGCTCCCCAGCAATGGACATTAACCAAACTCAGAACACTAAAATGACAGAAGAAGAATTTCAAACATGGATTGTAAGAAAACTGAATGATATGCAAGAAAAAATGGATAACCAACACAAAGAAACCACAAAAAAAAAAA